>CM032339.1:41183539-41406689 GCA_019022885.1 Schlechtendalia chinensis
ATAATAATAATAATAATAATAATAATAATAATAATAATAATAATAATAATAATAATTAATAATAATAATAATAATAATTAATAATAATAATAATAATAATAAATAATAATAATAATAATAATAATATAATAATAATAATAATAATAATAATAATAATAATAATAATAATATAATAAATAAATAATAATAATTAATAATAATAATAATAATAATAATAATAATAATAATAATAATTAATAATAAATAATAATAAATAATAATAATAAATAAAATAATAATAATAATAATAATAATAATAATAATAATAATAATAATAATAATAATAATAATAATAAATAATAAATATAATAATAATAATAATAATAATAATAATAATAATAATAATAATAATAATAATAATAATAATAATAATAAATAATAATAATAATAAATAATAATAATAATAATAATAATAATAATAATAATAATATAATAATAATAATAATATAATAATAATAATAATAATAATAATAATAATAATAATAAATAATAAATAATAATAATAATAATAATAATAATATAATAATAATAATATAATAATAATAATAATAATAATAATAATAATTAATAATAATTAATAATATAAATAATAATAATAATAATAATAATAATAATAATAATAATAAATAATAATAATAATAATAATAATAATAATAATAATAATAATTTAATAATAATATTTAAATTAATTAATAATCAATTTTCAAAACAAAGTTTTAATAAATACCTAATATAAGCTCACACAGTGTAGAAAAAAAATATAGGTTACTATTTGTCATTTGAAAATCAAAAGTTTTCATTTGTTTTGTTAAATGTAGAGGAAGAGTATCATTTTGAAAATAATTTAAAAATATTATTTAAATGATTATTAATAATGAATAAAAAAAAATCACCAAAATAAAACTTGTTTTGAAACTTGGTGCAAATAATCGCTGGTTTGTAACAAAGTCATCCTGCGCAAAACGTATACCTATGTGACTATAGACAATTAAATAAATAAATGAATAAAATACAATAAAAATAGTAATATTAATTTGCTTCAAAAACAAGTGTCATCCGTTTAAGTTTGTCTTCTGTCAACTCTTTGAATCACAGTATGATTATGCTATGTTATAACATGTTATAACATTATGGAAATTCTACGCATAGTTAAGGTACGGGTAGGCGTCATTAATTACAGAGCCATGTCCCGCTGTTTCGCGCTTCCCGGGCTGTCCTTTGGCCGTCTTGCGTGTCCGGTGTCTAGCTCGCGAGGTCTTTTATCACAATCTATGTGATAAAACTCCAGCTAATCTGCCACCACGTAACCGATTCCGACAGCCTTAGCTGTCCGAGGGGTTGTCTGAGTCTTGGGATGTCGACCTGATCGGGGTATCCCCCTCACACGTGGTACCGGTTGATCACCGGTTGGACGCATTTTACCTACACTCTATGACAATCTGGACTACCACTCTTTTTTAATTGCGTATATAAAATAGTTTGTCCACCTATCTGGCGGTCGCCGAATCGCTTTTTGGTGGCGAACCTAGCGATGGGCGAAACCCTGGGTGACTACTACCATTGTATTAAAAAAAAAAATTATTATTGAATTCGTGTGACGTTGCTATAGAATCTGAAATTTCAAATCAACGAGTAGTAGACATGTAAGGCATTTCATACCACTATTTGAATATAGAATAATAAATTAATAACTTGTATTAAATTTAAAATAAATTATCTAGTAATTTGTAACAATCTATATTGCTAAAATGTTACTAATTTAGTGTGATTTTAATCAGATCTCATAAAAAAAAAAAAAAAAAAAATACATCTTGAAATTAATAACAAGTGGAGATCGGAGCGATATAATTAACAAATTTGAACACAAAATTAACCAACTTAGACAAAACTAAAGTAAACTATACAAAAAGAATAATAAACTAAAACGTTTAATAAATAATTCGTAAATCAATCATATTACATATGAGGAGAAAAACGTCGAAATCTTAAAACAAAATGCAAATAGTAATAATTATACTCATATGAGAATTATGTTCACCAAAAAGGTGTATTTACTTGTTCATTTTTTTTTTTTTAGAACAAATATTTTGTAAAAATTCACTTAAACATAGCATTTAATTTATTCTCTGATAATTTGTAACATTATAAAATAAAAATATAAAATATAATAAAAAAAAAATATATAAATTCATTATTTAGACTTTGAATGATAATTGGGTTTCACAAACAACACGTGGATGATGACCATTGATAACCACGCGTAAAAGCGGTCGTCTAGCGGTATGAGCGGAGCGCCTAACCTAATCTAACTGCTCGTCGCTCGTGGTTCAGTTAACGACGCGTGACCGTTCCGAGAGAAACAACGCTCTTGTCTCCTCGGAGGTAGGACCGTTCGGTTCGAACAACGCTCATGCATGCTCGTTATCTGACATTAGTTCCGTGGAGTGCGTGCGCCAACTCGTCCACCGTTGGACGGGGTACGACGACATGGGTGACACGTCCGTGGCCACGGCGGACCGAACGGCGAACGTATCATTGCAGTACCAGTGCCGGAGTAACGACAAGCTGAGACCGGCGTCGAGGTGACCACGAACGTGCGCGACAAGACGGCCAAGATGGCGTTGTCGCACCGAGCCAGGTTCGGCGACGGGATGGAAATGAGAGGTAAACGACAACGTCGTAACGGCAGTGGTTGAATTAGGGAGGAGGGGGGCAAAAATTCAATATTGCCGCCAGTTACCATAATTAATATGCCAGCAGATGCCGGTTATGACCTGTGGGTTTGCCTACAATTATTTTGACTAAATTGCATTTAAGGGATTGGTCGTGGTCGAGTGGGTAGATACACACATTTCGGCGCCCGAGGTTTACTGCTCGATCCCGAAGGTAGGCTATGAGATTTTTCGCATTAGTGGCGTTAGGTTTCTGGTCGAAGCCAGTCTTTTAATCCATTGGGCAATTATACATAATAATATTTATAACGTGCAATTACCCGTTCTGTCCATCATCTTTGGGCTTACCCAAGAACCATCCTCGACTCCCCTATTATGTGAAGAGTGCAATCTCTGAGCATATTAGTGTTTGAGGTATAAGAGGATGTAAAACTGTTGATTATTGATTGATCTATATTTAAAAAATTGTATATCAATTGAGACTACGATGCCGATCATAATTGATAACATTAATTTTATAATATACGTATGAGCCAAACTATGGGAATTATTGGAAACAATATTTTTAGTTTTATTTAAATACGAGAGATATCGTTATTTTATTTGAATTCAATTATATTTTAATTTGTAAGAAGTCTGCTTTTATAAACAATAAACTCCTTGCGTGTTCACTGCTGTTATTATCAAAGTCAGCTTTATCGCACTTTATATTACCAGTCTACCGGTCATAAGCACTCTCCTGCGTTCCTTTGAAAATTGTAGTAAACGAACGCTAATTTATTTTAAATGTAGTAGAGGAGCTGCGTCCCCTTACGAATCCCCCCAATTCAAGCACTGCGTGTATCTACGTATATACGCAACAATATCGTAACCATGACAATTGTTGACAATGCCAACGGCAGTCGTTTACTGTTTAATGTCGATGAGTTCGTTGGATCTCTTCGTATCTAAAATCGAATTCCAAAGCGACAACAGCGATTTAACGATACATAATGTAATCAATAAAATATCATCAAAAACCATTTTTTTCATTATATAACGGAAAAAATAAAATTGTACAGACGACAAATTGGGAAAAAATTATTAACATAAACTTTTTAATTAACTCATTTATAAAAATATAACAATATAAATACTTTATCAGATAGTTAACTATACGTATGTAAAGTCGGCCCACCCACTTCAAGTTGTGTACTCAAAATCTACAACTTCACATAGCCCACCCACTTTTTCATAGAATTTAAAAATCTATACAAATATGTGCATCTTAATATGTAAGTCAATCATTGTCAAATGAAATAAAAACAGCAATGTGCACTGTAAATGTACTAGTAAAATTGTATTGCTTATTAGCTAATTGTTATTATTCGTATAAATGTATTTCAGCCTATGTGACTTTTTCACAATTATCAACACGCTGCATGTCGAGTGCCTCAGAGTTTTTAACGTATTCGCTTGTGTAAAAACCGTATTTAAACTAAATCGTGACTATATCGGTTAACAACATATCGTATATAATTATACTCATAAATACAGAACAATGAAAATCACGGTAAATGGTGAATAAAATATTCACAAAATAAAAATATGAAAACTGAATGCTAAATGATACTACATATTACGATTAAAAATCAATTTTTATTTCTGTAATTACTTAATAATTAATAGTACCATTATTTCATCTTCATTGACAGTAAATGGCTTCTTGGGAAAAACCTTATAACTAGTTTCGTTACAAATAGATGAAAACCCGAATTAAACAAAACATTTACAAGTTGTGTCATGGAATAACCAGGTATAAAAAGAAGAGCCTTGTTTTGATAACTAAGTAAATGATACGATTCTACTTAACATTACCTTACACTACAGCGACAACCGAAAGCAATTAGGTAGGAATAAAAACATTTTATATTTATAACTTAATATTTCTTTATTATTGATATTATACCAAATTACATATTGCACCACAGAATAAAAAAAATATTTGGGATTCCCCGATATATCTGTAGATTCCCAAACATTTTCATACGAGAATAATGTATTAATAAATAATAAATAAATAAACACAATAATTAGATAATGACAATACTAAATTTAAAAAAAAACTTTCTATATGAAAAAAATATTTAAATAGAAGTTTTCGAATTTCTGCAAAAATACAAACAAAAAGATTTATAATACTTTTTGAATACTCGCTCTTGATTAAAGTATTTAAATATTTTTACTAAAATATTTTACAACACTGTTGTTTATAATATGTTTATTCTTCCATATAAATTTGGTAATTATTTATAAAATATATGACTGAAATTGATTAAAAAATATGATTAACAGATATTTTTTAAACTAGGGTGTTTGATCTATGATTGAGAAATCTAATTTTATACATAAAATAATGAAAAAATATGATAACTGGAACTCTAATAAAATGGCGAACTGATAAACTGTGATATCCTATATTAACCATGTAATTTGTTATCAGTTTTCATTCTGATTTCTTTTATACTATGATTATACTTGCAGATATGCGGCGGTAAACCCGCAGTGCAAAGATATAGAAGAATTGCCTATCCGGAGCGCCGCGTGTTTACGTCAATTAAGCCCCGGAAAATAATATTTCTTATAATAGTCTTAAAAATTAAAATTACTTTTTTGATTTTATATCTAAAAGAACAGTCATAATACTATATGACATTATGTAATATTAATGTTTATTTTTGAAATAATTATTTCCAAAGAAAATACTTAAATAAATTTAAGTTTAAATTATTTTACAAGAAAAAATGTTAATTTATACTATAATTTTGAAAATAAAGTTAAGCGCAACATTGTTTTGCAGTAATAGGAACACAGTTAATTAGAATTGGAATAAAGAATAACATAATTATATGTTTTCTAATATGTATAGTATAATTTATTTCAATACTTATACAATAATATTAATACTACGTATCTATATCATTTTAATTATCAAAATAACGAAAATAATACCTCGCGTAATTCCAAAAAGTAATTGTGAATTGAAATAAAATTATTGAAGCTTTTTAATATTTAATAATCAAATTAATCATTAATTAATTATTTTTAAATATTTAGCACAAATGGGTACAAAATGTAGAAATTGTTTTATTTACATAATTTTGGGCTCCCTGAAATGTCAACTCTTTTGACATACGTGGTATTGTATTATTACAGACGAATATATTAAAGAAAATTTTTAGAACAAGAAAATTGTTGACGCTTTAAACGATTGATGATTAATTTCTTAGATTGCTTGATTACGTATTTTCTGATAAGTAATTTTTATAATATTTACGAAATTCTAAAATGTTTGATTTGAGACTCTATGTCACTTCTATAATAAAGGCCGGTGATATTTTGATTTTTCCCAGGCTGATTTTTCTTCCGCCAATTTATTTTAGATAAATAATATTAGTTATAAGTTATAGCTGTGATTGTTAAGCTATAAATGAACGAACCAAAAACATTCACGTTCATAAAAAATAAAACTTAGTTATGTAAACATAACTTAGTTCACATTTAAGTTTATTTCTTGAATACTGAATGCCTAATTCACACAAAATCAACACATTGTAAATTATGAATATTTTATAAGTATAATGTTTTGAAAGTTGAATTTTTAAACTCATATTTTAATCAGATTTTATAAATGCGGGAAAACTCAATTCTGCATTTCTACAAATTCCGAATTGGTACAAATAAAAACCGGCATTAAATTTTATTTTATGAAAAATTTATTGATTACACTTTTGATATATTTGTTAATTATATCATTTTCATTGTAATTAGGAGTAATGAAACAAAAATGATTTATAGACATACGAGTATATCATTATATTTAATTTTTCGATTTTACAATAACGATGTTAAATATAAATTCAAGTAGCAATCATAATTAGTTACAATTACAATTTTTTTTTTTGTAAAATTGTTTGTTTTATCTGTTGAACTTTAATTAGATACCCAAATTTAGATATTGTATAATTTTGTTTATTCATTCTACAATAGAAACTTTAAATTTTCATATTTTATATACATATATCGTGCAAAATAGGTAACATGTGTGTTATTTTATCAATGTTTATGTTTTATTCACATTATTCATAACTTTTTTTCATTTTACACTTTGCTTTCTTAGTCGTTACAGTTATTGCCATCTGTACGCATCAATTTGTATAACACTATTACAAATGTAAACGTAATATTATACAATAGAGGGCTGTTTTTTTTTCAATAGGTTATATTTCTAGGTATTGTTAATTATCGGTACCTATCACATTTGTAAATATGATTATATATTTTATTTTTACATAAACATTAATTACGTAAATTGTCTAATAAGTATAGTAGGTAGAAGTGACAACACAATATAAAAATATGTAAAAATAATTCATGTCCATTTTACATTCAGATTATGTTCTGATTCATTTTACATCAATAAATGTTTTATTAATGTTTGTAATAATAATAATAATAATAATAATAATAATGATAATAATAATACAAATAGTAAAAGAATACTTATGTCATTATGAAACAACAATTTATTCGACAATTACTTAACATATACTAACCACCACTACTATTATGCATTTCTCATAATTTTATGGTCGAAAACATATGAATGACTGTGTTTTCTTCCCAAATATCGTATCCTAAAGTCATATGGTCAAAATGTATTCGTTATTTTGTTATAAATTTAATGTATGTAATTTATCTTTAAAATATTTCGTATGTCTTGTTTGTATATAAATATATACATATATACTCGCTATAGTTATAGTACTTATTTCGTTACTTCATACCTTGAAATAGAAATTTATTTTTTGTGTGAAATATGATTAAGTAGACTGTTATTATTGATTAGCCACTTAAAAATATCGTATTGTTTTGCACAAAATATTCAAGCTCTGAATAGAAAACTTCAATAACTAAGCGTTAAATACAAAAATGAATACATACAATAGCATTCGAATGATAAATAGATATATTTATAAATACATATTTTACGGTAAAAGATAGTAATGTAAGTATAAAATGTATTTATTTATATACAATAATATTTTTTTATTTATATAGAAAAAAATGTATTATATGATTATGTGCTCATCTCACGTGTGTGTTTAATAATGATATTAAAATTAATTAAGTTACATTAATTGAGCTGTAATAATATTTAGACGTGTTCATGTCGTATCAACAACGTGAACTGAATAAATTACAGCAGAAATAACGAGAGAATTCCAGAAAAATAAAAAGGGTACAACGACTACTATTTATGAATTAATTAACCGTCGTCTTCGACCCAACATAATTTCAACTGAACGACAAAGAGAATAACGGACACGAAATTGGGAACAACAATATATGTACATTATTATTTATGGATGAATAATTAACGACTTATACCACCAAATTGTAGCTGAACGAAATACGAGTATATATTAGAGCAATCGATAAATAGAGAAATAAACACTAATATCTTGGTGACAAAGAATTTAATGATCGTAAAATACAAATTCTATCAGTAGTTTAACAAAGTTTTGTTAATGTTGGAAAGAAATTAAGGACAAGTGAAGAATGCTTAGATATTTATACTATGTAAAGTACTGTAAATGGACAAATGATGTTGATCCTTATGGATTATGTTTATCTACATAACTTTCCTGGTATCAAATTATGATTATTATAAAATTACATTTTTATGCATGTACTATCTGTACATGCATAAACTATTAACAAATTAAGAATTTGTTAATTCTTAGTGGAGAATTGAATCTAAATTTAAAGGAGAAAGAAAACATTGAATTCATAGATAAAACATAACGAGAACATCAAAATCAAGGATAAAATTATCCAACTACAAAAATTATAATATATTACTAAACTTCTAAAATTTGATATGTTCCAATTACATACTTGAGCTTTTATTATATGGCTCTTCAGAAAATATGGTTTTGAGTATAAAATATGCAAATTGTTCATTACTATTAGAGTGTAGCTAATTGTTCGATACACTGACGGGTGGGTAAATTGCGTTCTCGTATTCGTCGAATATTAATCGTCCAATTAGAATTTACTATTTGAGACGCATCTCCCCCACCCGCACCACCGTGCTTATCGAAAAGTTTACACACGTCGTTCACCACATTACCCGAGCGAGTAACGACAAAGCCGCCGCCGTGAATACACGCGTTCCTCGTTTTTCGTTGTCTTTTCGTTTTTTTTTTCGTCGTCTCAAGTGCTGGATCACGCCCCGCCAGACAATCTTGCTCAACTCCGCCGCTGTGAAGACACATTCTCAGCCTTCGCCTTCACTGCTGTCACGTATTGTGTGTCACCACCGCATCCCGTGTATATATAAATATCATTATTCATATTTCAGTTTGTCTCCCCCCCTTCCCATTAGTTTTAAGAACTCGTTGTTTCATACTACATACAAAATACAGTCCACTCATTCATTTCATGTCAATATCCTTGTTCTTAATCACACACGGATCTAGACTGGCCTGTCAGCGCTCTTGCGCCGTGCACGGGTCCCCCTCCCTCTAACCCGATCTGACGGGAAGGTCCGGTGCGCACACTAATTAATAAAACATGGTTGATATAGTTGATATATTCAATTAATATAATCATCAAAATCGACTATAACACGATGTTTTTCAAAATTTAACACAATAAATTATGAGTAAATTTTATTGAAAAATAGTATATACTTGTAAAGTAATATGAAATAATTGTTAATAGTCAGACAAAAGAATACAAATCGTAATACGAGTAACTAATATAAATTAATTCTAATTCCATATATATATATTTATTTATTTTAAAATTATATAAACTATTATTTACTTCCAATAAATAATCCAAATAACGTAAATCTTAAAAAATAAATTTCATTTAAGTAATATTTAAATATTACAATGCAGGGAGACGCTGAATTAACATTGCACAAATATTTCATAGAGAGTCAAAAATATTTAACTTAATTTTTTATACAATTATTTTTTCATTTTGAAAAATTTCAATTCCTTTTATTATCAACTTGTTAATTGTAATATAATGTTTTTTAGCTCTACTAATAAGATACTTAACTAATAAATTAAGATAAATATTTTACAGAGATAGTTTATAAAAGCAAGTGGTCTAAATTCTTTTGAATACAGTATGCTGTAAATGTAAAACCTTTATATAAATCATGAAAATGTACATGGTCAATGTATTACTAATTAATTTGAACTAAAGGGTTCATAATTTGGATCATTGAAATAATATTCTTCTGGTGTATGAATTAATTCAGATGGTGTAAAGTGATTATAAAGATCATTAGAGTAATCGTCTTGATTTTGTACAGCTATACACAAAAAATAATGTTAATTATGTTATATTATATATCTAATTAAATATGATTTACAAATAAATTAAATTGTTCTTTAATGTTATAAAATATAAAATAGTATAATATTTTATATTTTTAAATAATAATTATTGTTTTTCTTCATGATTCTTAATGCTATTAATGAATCATAACCGAATTAAAAAAAATGATATTTTATGAAACTTTAGAATTCTTTCTTTTCTCGAAGAATGATTTAAAAGTTATATAAGACAATAAAATAAGTGTGCAAATTATTATTTTCGTGATTTACAGAAGATAGATAATAGGCTTACCACCCTCAATATTAGTAAATTTAGGCTAAAGCCAAACTGATTCGTAGTGACGATGTTAATATTACCGTGAGTAGGTGTAAATCCCGGAGATGGTTTGTAGTCCAAATGCCAATTTAGATCTTTATCAGTGCATAAATCTAAAAAAAAAAAAAAACAATCTAACATTTTGCTATATCAATTACTTATGCATGAAGAATAACCGAATTGGTTTTTAAAAATTACAGTAAATATGATTTTGGATAATATATTTATGAATTCTAACAATAATTATGTACTTCGTATAGTTAAAGCGAATCGCTCCACAACATAGAAGTAGCCCTAATTTATTATGAAAAACTATAGAACAATGGATGTGAAAACGCATTTTGAGTAGTTATGTATTAAGGTATAAGAATATAATGTGGGTATATATTTTAATCATATTAGAAAAACATATATAATGCCAGTGATTTTTGAAAAATATACCATCCGTTAAAATTTATTTTACGCTCACATAAGTATGCATTGGTATACAAACATATTAAATAGATTTTTCTTAAAAAATTACTGCAAGTTTGTATCCGATTGTTAATAATAGTTATTTCACATTATTAGAGCCATTAATATAGAAATCGAGATTCTATTCATTTAAACAATGATTAAAATAAAAAATTTACAACAAAATTGTATATATGTATTTATATATATACTAGCTGACTCGATAGACATTATCCTGCATGTAGTTGTGCGATAATATAGGTTAATAATATTCAAAATAAGTTTACAATAAATATATATATTTGATAATATAAACTTTTTATTTCAATACGAAATTTTAAGTACATCAGTCATTAACAAATATAAATGTTGATAAATATTTTTTTTAATCATCTTATTGCTAGATCATGAAAAATATTTCTTGTTAGCCTATCAAGTGAATAAATAAAAAGGTTTGATGGTTTGTTAACACACGACTACGCAAAATATAATTGTTTATGTCAAAAATATGGATGTTGAAGATCCAATCCGCATTTGACTATTGTTTGTCCTGACCACTTATTTGTAGTCATCGCAAATGACAAATATATTGGAAATTGTAAGCGGTTGAATTGAATTGGTGCGTCGGTAGATATCATTGGAATGCGTGGCGATAAACAATTGTCTTCTTTGAACTTTCCATTAAATATTGTCGCTTCAATGATATTTCCCATAATTTGTTTAATAACTAATCTCGTTCCATTGCGAAGTCTCGGTGCGTTTATGTTTTGAAGCAAAATTATAGATGAATAAATTTTCAAATTCAAAAAATTGAAATCCTGGTGAATCGAGTGACTTTAAGAATTCAGTGGGATAATTTACAATTTAATTTTCATCCGTCACTTTTCCTGATGCACAAATACATTCTAGCTGATTCATTTTTAAATTTCAATGCGTGTGCAATATTGTTATTCTTCATCCATTACACCGATAATTATGTTAGAATATGATAAATATTTTATCCAATGGTTTAATTGGGGAAAAATAATAGGGGTATTCTGAAGGCTTACAAAATAGTTGTGTTCTCAATACATTTTTATAAACGGTGTAGGTACTTGAAAAGTTCATTACTGGTGTCTGTCACATTTATCGATAATTCGAGCTTGGAAAATAAGGCAATGAGTAATAACTAATAACGTGGAATTTATCTTAATTCAAATAACAGTATAAAATAAAAGTATAGGTAATTTAAATGCCGATAGTCGCGTTTGAGGATTGACAAATAGTGGGAAAACTCGTAGGTCATAATCGGTATCTGCTGACACATTATGGTGACTGGTGGTAATATTAAATATATTATTTCATCAGTATAACAATATTATTTAATTTTTTGTCGGCTGTGGAAAAATGAATACCGTCCGCCACGTTCCTCTTAAAAAAAATAAAAGAGGCACGCTCAAATATTTGAAAAAATAAAAGGGGTATTCAATCACCCTGCGTCCCCGCACCAATTCAACCACTGATTCTATCCTTAGATCATATTCAAATGTAAGACGATTGAACGATAATCGCGTTTATGTACGTTGTCTTTGCTTGCTTTGTCGATTTTGTTGTCTGTGTGTGTCAATAACGGTATTGAGGCAATCACTTCAGCCGGGTATTCGATTGTATATGTTTAAATTATATACTTGCAAACGATGTTTTGTTGGTCTTGTGAACGTATCTGTGCCATCCGGATTCTAATATTTTCATTTTTTTTCGAATGTGGTTCTATTTTCTCGTGCGAGCCGTACATTTTTATCATGCAATGTGTGTAGACCAGGGACTGGAACATTAATAATTTTATCGGTTCTAGTTTCGGTTACGGTTCGTGAATTTCGATTCCGGTTTCGGTTATAACCGTTACTAACTGGTTCTTAAAATTATAGAAATTAAGATTAAAAATGATAATTTATCAATTATACTGTGGTATAATTATTAAAGGCTTAATTATTTATTTAGCCATCTTCAGCTTACAAGTAATAGTATCGATTATTACGTAGTTTGACTGACCATTAAAGTTTTATACATTTTCATACATTTTTGAGAAATTTATAAGACTTTTACACAATCACTTGTGAGAATATTTTTCTAATATTATTTTTATCGTCCGTCAATGTTGATAATTTGATTTTGAATATTTTAAATTCTGAGATTAGTGAGGAATGTATGTTTTACAATAATGTATTATTTTAATTTTTTGTATTGTCTATACCAAACATCTTATTTACAGGATTACTCCAATCATTTATGGGTAATGAGGTTTTTTTTATGAAAAACCCATTCTAGATTTAATTATTACTATAATTTATGACACCCATGAAATGTAATCTGGGAATTTTAAAACAGTTTCAAAATATCAAGTTGAACTAACAGATAATTTCAAACTTGAGAACCATTTAGAACCCAAAAAAACCGAAAATTTGAAATTATAATTTTATACGGTTTTGGTTCCGGTAGAGGTTCTATGGAATATTAAATATAGGTTAAGATATCGGTTCCGGTTCTTGAAATATCCTCAGGAACTGGTTCAAGAAACGGTTATTTTGGGTTCGGTTCCAGTCCCTGGTATCGACCAATATTTGATTACGTTCATTCTTTTGGCATATTTCTGAAAAATAATATAATCTTTATATATTCAAAAAACCTAAAAAAAAAAAAAAAATACAAAATGAATATAAAATAAATCAAACTTACGCGTAAACCGTTATATTTCACAAATTAAAAAAAAAAATGTTTAAATAAACATTTTAAGCAAATGGAAATTTGCTCATTTTGTATTAAATATGTGTTAATTGAGGGTCAAATGCTGACATATATAAAATTTGTAATAGGAACATCACTTTCCGTTATTTAAAATATTTATTTCAATCATTTACCTTTTATTTGTCAATACCTATTTATTTTAAGTTTATATCACTTGGTTTTTAAACTTTAAATAAATCGCGAGTATGTATGTCAGTGTATAAATGTGTAAATAAATCGTCAATAATTCTACATCGCTGCTGATCCGGCATCACACGACAAAAGCGACCTTACACGAACGAATTCAAGGCGAATGCAGTGCGGTGCGACAGGACTCGGAAATTTTAAACAACTATTTTCGCCGAAAATATAGTACGTGACGAACGAACACGCTGCGTGTAGCAATGTGAAGCGAATGCAATCAAACGGTTTGGTATTTTCATTTGAACTGAACGCAATTTGTATTGAACACATTTTTTTTTTGCCGAAAAAGTACGACGCGACGCACGTAAGATCCAGCCATATACTCTCACATAAAAGCGAACATAAACACACCTTATAAAGAAAGACAAAATAGCGCTATTAATCTAAGAATAACCACATACTAAAACGATTATTTTTTAATAACATTAGTATAGTGTTACATAGCGAGTTTGAACAATCCTACAGAATACACTCAAGAATTATATATATAATGATATATAAACCTGTGATTAATTAAACTATTATCCATATTATTATTATTATAACTATTATGATTATGATTATTCTTATTAATATTGTGACGATCAAATTAATAAGTTAATTATTAGATAAAAGATTACCGGTCCAAGGTCCGATAACGACCGGTCGGCGTACGTCGATTTTCTTACATGAAGTCATTCCTGGGATGTCGTGCCCCTCGTACGGACCATCACCCAGACAAACCGACGGTTTTCTTTCATTGTGCACCACGATGTATATATATATTATGGCGGAGTAGGCGAGACATATTCCAACCCCGGGTAACATCACCTGGGTGATGTCTGGAGGAACGCACACGCGTATTATTATATTTTATTTATTATTATTTGTATTATTATACATTGACTTCACGAATGTAAATATTTAATGGATCTTGGCTGGTACGAATATTTTGATTGTTATATACTTAGTTGCATGTTATTAGTTTATACGTTTTTTTAATAATTAAGATAGATCATTTGTTTTCAATGTAATTCCCTTAGAATAATAATATTAAATTGTAATTGACATCTCTGTCCTAAGTATTGTGTTTTCTCTAGTTTTAAGAATCCATTAAAACTATTTTCAAACAAAATCCCACGTGCTCCGATCTTTAGATCTCGGCCGTGGGTTGGCAACCCTCCATATGGGGGTTGTCACACGACGCTCAGACCGAAGAGGTCGCAGGACGTCACAATATTATTATTATTATGATTAAAACTGTAATTATTATTATTATTAATATTAATATTATTATAATTATTATTATTGTTATTATTATCATTATTATTATTATTATTATTATTATTATTATTATTAATATTATTATTATTATTATTGTTATTATTATTATTATTATTATTATTATTATTATTATTATTATTATTATTATTATTATTATTATTATATTATTATTATTAATATTATTATTATTAATATTATTATTATTATTGTTGTTATTATTATTATTATCATTATTATTATTATTATTATTATTATTATTATTATTATTAATATTATTATTATTATTATTATTATTATTATTATTGTTGTTATTATTATTATCATTATTATTATTATTATTATTATTATTAATAATAATACTATATAGTAGTACTGAATCCTAAAGAAAACATTCTGAAAATAATTTCAATAATGTTTACGGTTATTGATTAACATTGTAAATCATTATTGTGATACAATAATATTCACAACAAGTACTTGTATTATTATTAATCATTACCTGCTTGGTATTGGCTGCTTTCGGGTATATTGGAGGGTAAAATATTATATTGACTCTCTAAAACTGTATTTTCTAATGAAGTGCATTGATCTGTATTAGGATCATGAAACTGGTTATCTTTTAATACATCTGAGAAATAAAAAAATAAAAAAAATCAACAATTTTTCACTTCGCAGGAGTCAATTAAATAGAAATATAAATTTAGCGAGTTGAAAATTAACTGCATATAGTAAATACAATGTTAAAATTATTCCACTCAATATTGAATAATTGTTTAATCAAATAGATATACATTTACTGATATATGTATGATATTGTTTTAAAATGATTCAATGTATATAAAAACATGGCGAAATGATTATGTTTGATAATAAATTCAGTAACATGTAAGATAGTTAGATAAAAGTCATTAATTTATGTATCGATTATTTATTTTATAATATAAAATTTTTTTTATTAAATAATAGTAACTTTTTATACATCATCAATGATATATAATTATTAATGCGATCAACATGATTTTTCTATAAACAGATTTAATAAAACATATTGCAATCAATAACAATTGTTCAAAAATCTTTTTTTTTTTATTGTAAAGAAAGCACATTTAAGGTATTCTTGAACATTGTTTTGAGATATTACTTAAAGGGCTACCACTTCAAACGTAAAACGTGTTAATGCCCCAGAGATGGCGTTGATCTACTCGTATGTATCTCGGCGACAGAAGTTCGCAAGTCAGTTGTTTTTCAATTTTGGGAAATCATATATTCATACTTTATTATTATAGTTATTATTATTATTATTATTTTTATTATTATTATTATTCTTTTTATTATTACGGTTATTATTCTTATTATTCTTATTATAATTATCAATATTATTATTATTATTATTATTATTATTATTAATATTATTATTATTATTATTATTATTGTTATTATTATTATTATTATTATTATTATTATTATTATTATTATTATTATTATTATTATTATTATTATTATTATTATTATTATATTATTATTCTTATTTTTATTGTTACAAATATATAGAGAGTATTTTCAATTTTTCTTAATATTTTCACCAAACATTTAAGAACTAAAATTAAAAATGTTTTAATTAATATGTTATTTTCTTTTACAATGTTCATTTTTCGGAAAATTAAACTAGTGGTTGAAATGAAGTACTGAATCCTAAAGAAAACATTCTTAAAATTTTTTTAATAATGTTTACTGTTATTGATTAACATTGTAAATCATTGTTGTGATACAATAATATTCACAACAAGTACTTGTATTATTATTAATCATTACCTGCTTGGTATTGGCTGCTTTCGGGTATGTTAGAGGGTAAAATATTATATTGGCTCTCTAAAACTGTATTTTCTAATGACATGTATTGATCTGTATAAAGATCATGAAACTGGTTATCTCTTAATACATCTGAGAAATAAAAAAATTTTAAAAATCAACAATTTTACACTTTGCAGGAGTCAATTAAATAGAAATATAAATTTAGCGAGTTGAACATTAACTGCATATAGTAATTACAATGTCAAAACTATTCCAGCCAATATTGAATAATTGTTTAATCAAATAGATATACATTTACTGATAAATGTATGATATTGTTTTAAAATGATTCAATGTATATAGGAACATAGCGAAATGATTATGTTTGATAATAAATTCAGTAACTTGTAAAATAGTTAGATAAAAGTCATTAATTTATGTATCGATTATTTATTTTATTTCATATATTTTTTTATTAAATAATAGTAACTTTTTTATACATCATCAATGATATATAATTATTAATGCCATCAACATGATTTTTCTTTAAACAGATTTAATAAAACATATTGCTTTTAAACTAATAGCAATTGTTCAAAATCATTTTTTTTTTATTGTAAAGAAAGCACATTTAAGGTATTCTTGAACATTGTTTTGAGATATTTCTTAAAGAGCTATCACGTCAAACGTAAAACGTGTTAATGCCCCAGAGATGGCGTTGATCTACTCGTATGTATCTCGGCGACAGAAGTTCGCAAGTCAGTTGTTTTTCAATTTTGGGAAATTATATATATATACTTTATTATTATTGTTATATTATTATTATTATTATTATTATTATTATTATTAATATTATTATTCTTATTATTCTTATTTTTATTACTAATATTATTATTATTGTTATTAATATTAATTATTATTATTATTTTATTATTATTATTAATACTATTATTATCATTATTATTATTATTATTATTATTGTTATTATTATTATTATTATTATTATTTTTATTATTACTATAATTATTATTATTATTATTATTATTATTATTATTATTATTATCATTATTATTTTTATTATAACTATAATTATTATTATTATTTTTATTATTATTATTATTATTATTATTATTATTATTATTATTATTATTATTATTATTATTATTATTATTATTATTATTATTATATTATTATTATTATATTATTATTATTATTATTATTATTATTATTATTATTATTATTATTATTATTGTTACAAATATCTGGAGAGTATTTTCAATTTTTTTTAAATATTTTGATTAAACATTTAATAACTAAAATTTAAAATGTTGGTCAATTAAAATGTTATTTTCTTTTACAATGTTCATTTGTCTAAAAATTAAACTAGTGGTTCAAATGAAGTACTGAATCCTTAAGCAAACATTCTGAAAATAATTTCAATAATGTTTACGGTTATTGATTAACATTGTAAATCATTATTATGATACAATATTATTCACAACATGTAATTGTATTATTATTAATCATTACCTGCTTGGTATTGGCTGCTTTCGAGTATGTTGGAAGGTAAAATATTATATTGGCTCTCTAAAACTGTATTGTCTAATGACATGTATTGATCTGTATCAGGATCATGAAACTGGTTATCTCTTAATACATCTGAGAAATAAAAAAATTTAAAAAATCAACAATTTTACATTTCGCAGGGGTCAAGTAAATTGAAATATAAATTTAGCGAGTTGAAAATTAACTGCATATAGTAAATACAATGTTAAAATTATTCCACTCAATATTGAATAATTGTTTAATCAAATAGATATACATTTACTGATATATGTATGATATTGTTTTAAAATGATACAATGTATATAAAAACATAGCGAAATGATTATGTTTGATAATAAATTCAGTAACTTGTAAGATAGTTAGATAAAAGTCATTAATTTATGTATCGATTATTTATTTTATAATATAAAATTTTTTTATTAAATAATAGTAACTTTTTATACATCATCAATGATATATAATTATTAATGCCAGTTCGTGTTCATCACCCGACCGAGCAACACGTGTGTTTAGTACAGTCGTCGCATTTATAGCTTTCGATAGCAGTATCTATCTTGTTATTAAATTCGGCGTTTCAGGTAATATGATTATCTCTATCGCCTTAATTGCACCAATTTAATAATTAACTTTTATTACAATAATGGGCGACAAGTTTACATTAATGAAAATAGCGTTTCAAAACTACCTAGTTCAATCACCGTAACTGTAGAAAGCACTATGTTTAGAATATTTATCTCTGACGACACCGTAACTTGTTTTCAATGTCACCAAACAGGTCACTTTTCTAACCAGTGTAAAAATATACCTGAACAAATAATCGTCACTAATGGTACCGAAACCGTCATGGAAACTCTAGACCCATCGTCAGCTTCAAATACAGGAAAAAATACATCTCTCTCGTGGCCTATTCTTAGTACTCAAAATACTTATAACACTCAAGATAACGATATTTCAATACCAAGCCAAGTAAAAGATACTACCAACCAAACTTTCAATGATCCCCCAAAAAAACTTTCACTCACCGAAAAACTTCAATCATCATCCAACAAAAACATTAAAGAAACGTCTCCAAAGCAAGTCAAACGTCCAGCTCCGCCATCCCCTTCTCATTCACTATCTCCAATATCTTCTCACTTATCCAGCCCTTCAGCAACCATGGAACCCCCCAATGCACCTGACGTCAAAACCCAACAATCAAAAATCATTAAAGGAAATGTTAACAAAAAACCTAAGGTTCGGACCAGCACTAGCTCAAATGATAGCTTCTATTCAAATATTGAGGAATGGTTAGATCCAGCTCAAGATCTGTTTGATTCTAATCCTGTAGTTTCATTATCTTTTAGCCAATTCAAAGATTTTTTTGAAAATGCACAATGATGTACCGACCTAGAAAATTTATGTCTTGAATACCAAACTTGTTCAGAAAATATAATCGAAATCATTAAAACTGTCTACCCTGCTGTATCTAACAAAAGTGTCAAAAATCGTCTAACAAGATTATTAAATGCTCTTAAAAAAATTCAAGACTTCAGTCACAGTCAAACTTCAAATGTTGACTGTAACGAAGACGAGATTATCGAGTCTAATTTCTAACTGTCATACACACTATTATATCTAATTAATACTAACCTAAACCAACCATGATTAATAACAGTCTCCAAATCATTCAATGGAATCCAAATGGATTCTTCTCTAAATTAGAGGAAATCAATTTATTATTAAACAAATATTGTCCTATCGCATTATGTATACAAGAAACAAATTTTACCGATAACAAAGTCGGCTCTCTAAAAATCTACATAACGTACTATAAAAATAGGTCTAAGGCTGGAAGAGCCAGTGGTGGGGTGGCCACCTACGTCAATTCAAATTATCACTCTGAAGAAATTTTTATCAATACAAATCTTGAAGTAGTAACAGTAAATGTCTTATTTAATATTAAAATAACCATCTGCAATATATATCTACCAAATTCCCAGGATTTCGAATCGTCTGACATTCAAAATCTTATTAATCAACTACCCACCCCATACATTCTCTTAGGTGACTTCAACAGTCACAGTCCTATATGGGGCTGTACTAACTTAGACGCACGTTGAACTACTATTGAACAAATACTTTATAAGAACAACGATCTCAATATTCTTAACAATGGCCAAGCGACAAGAATAAGCTCCTGTACGGGTTTCCTTTCGGTTATTGACCTTTCTTTCGCATCATCCTCTATTAACCCTTATGTAGAATGGGACGTCATACCAGAATTATCAAGTAGCGACCACTTCCCGATTATCATGACACTCAAACACACAAACTCGCATAACCAACATACTAGAAAAGAAAAATGGAAATTAAAAAATGCTAATTGGAATACATACCAAACTAAAATTGATCAAAACATGGATTTAATTTCCTGGTCCAATGATAATAATATAGACGAGAATATAAAATTATTCACTAAACTCATTATAAATACAGCCTCTGACGTTTTCGAACTAACAAGCTACTCCGGCAAGAGACCTCCAGTTCCTTGGTGGACCAAAGCTATTAAACAAGCTATACGCGAAAAAAAACTGCATTTAACAGATACAAACGAACACTTAACCTCCAAGATTTTATACAATTCAAAAAAAACAAAGCACTAGCCAGATATCTCATAAAAAAGGAAAAAAAAATATCTTGGAAAATCTTTACATCCAGTATAAACAGCCAAGAGCCCCCTTCCAAAATATGGAACAAAATTAAAACATTAAAAGGAATCCCTATAACACAAATAAAATCCTTAATGGTTGGTCAAACTGTATTTACAAATCCCGACGAGATTACGGATCAAATAGGACAGTGTTTTCACTCTAATAGCAGTAACTCTAACCTAAACCCAGATTTTTTAAAACATAAAGAATTTAAAGAAAGGAACAGTTTATTTGATGCCACAGCATCAATCAATCAAGGCACTATTCTCAATGAACCTATCACGATGTCAGAACTAAATTCTAGTCTTCAGGGCAAAAAGAGTAATAGTTGTGGACCTGATAAAATACCATTCTCATTTCTCCAAAATCTGTCAGCTAAAAGTAAGCTGCGACTTCTTGAACTATATAACAACATCTGGTTATCTGGTAGTATACCAACGATATGGAAAAATGCTTATGTCATCCCTATTCCTAAAAAAGAGCATGACAAACACAAACCTTCCGGATATCGTCCTATATCTGTCTTATGCAACTTGAGTAAAACATTAGAAAAAATAATTTATAATAGGCTAAGCTGGTATGTACAAACATTTAAGTTGTTATCTCCTAATCAACATGGATTTAGAAAATTTCACTCCACCACAGACTGTCATGTTAAAATTGAAACTGAAATACTCGAAGCGTTTGCCAACAAACAAATCATGATTCTTATCAGCCTTGACCTTCAAAAAGCTTATGACACAGTTTGGCGTCATAGAGTCTTAAATATACTCAACAATTGGCATGTTCACGGACAGATGTTACAATTTATTTCAAGCTTTCTTAATGAACATTCTTTTCAAGTTAAAATAAATGAACATATTTCCAAAAAATTCGTACTTGAAAATGGAGTTCCACAAGGATCTCCCTTAAGCATTCTGCTTTTTCAAGCCACAATCAATAATCTAACTGACAACATTTTACACCCTGTCAAATCCATTATGTTCGCTGATGACACTCATATTTATCTTAAAGGAAAAAACATAAAATCGATGTCACGTCTACTTCAAGATTGTCTCAATAATCTGTCTAAGTGGTGTTTAGACTCGGGGTTTATTTTCTCACCTGAGAAAACCAAATGTATTATGTTTTCAAAAAAAATTCGTATTCTAAGTCCACAATTATATTTGGAAAATATTCCTTTGCATTTCGTCAACAATATAAAAATTCTTGGGTTAATTTTTGATAATAAACTCACTTGGAAACCCCATATAATCAAAACCAAAACTAGTACTACCAAAAGTATAAATATCATTAAAACCCTGAGTCATACAGAATGGGGTGCTGAAAGTAAAATTTTAATCAACCTATATAGATCCCTTGTTAGATCCAAATTAGACTACGGATCCATTTGTTATAATAATACTAGCCTTAATACTTTAAAAAATATGGACATTATTCACAACAGTGGTCTAAGAGTTGCAATTGGTGCTTTCAGAAGTAGCCCTATTCCAAGCATTTTATCAATTTCTGGAGAACCACCTCTGCACATTCGAAGAATCAAATTATCTTTAAATTACATAGCACGCATATTATCCACACCAGATAACTCAACATTTTCATTTCTAATCAAAAATCGTTTCGGAAATATATTTTCTACTAATTTAAATCTCAAAAAACCACTCGGTTTAAAGATGACAAACGAAATGGCCATCACTAACATTGATCCTAATTTAATATTTAAACGAGAAATTAATTTAGTGCCTCCATGGAGAGCGCCACCATTTCTTGTAGACACCAGTTTAACAATTTATAACAAAAAAGTAACGATGAACACCTTATATAAAAACCTACTAAAGGACATTTTGAATGATTCACCTTCCAATCCTCAAATTTATACAGATGCCTCCAAAACCAACACAAGTGTTGGCATTGCAATAATATACAACGACTTATCCTTATCTTACAAACTATTAAATCATAACAGTATTTATACAGCGGAATACATAGCCCTCCTCGAAGGAGTCAAATTGGCCATTCATTTACCTGACCCTATTATTAACATTTGTACGGAATCACTCAGTTCTCTTAACAATTTAAAGTATAACGTCCATTCGAGCACCTTAGCAATTAAAATAAGCAACATCATTTCCAAAGCTAATAAGAACATACGATTTATATGGACACCAGGCCATTGTGGAATTGAAGGCAATGAAAAAGCTGACAAAGTAGCTCGTCAAACAATCAATAACCCCAAGTCTGAAATACTCTCCCACTCCTCACTCATTGATATCCATAGTAATATTGACACCTATTGCACCAACTTATGGGAATCCGAATGGCGACGTACATCAGACAATAAACTTAGGGAAATTAAAAACACTACCAATTACTGGCCTAGACCGCAATCGTTCAATCGCAAGGACGAGGTAATTATCAACAGACTACGAATTGGCCACTCAAGAATGTCTCACGGCCACCTCATGTGTAAGGAAGAAACACCTCTGTGCCTAACATGTGGTGAAACTCTTACAGTCAAACACCTCCTCATCCACTGCCGAAAACATGCAGAATCCAGAAGTAGCCTTGAAATCCCAGACAGTCTCCATGAAGCCCTAGGCCTTAACGATGAAAACAGCAAACAAATCATCTTGTACCTCAAACGTATAAACATGTATAATAGAATCTAGTGTAAAAAATGTTTTTTTTTATATATATATATATCCACAAATTTAATATTGTATAAGCTAATAACCTAAGTTGTTGAAGCTAATAATAAAAAAAAAAAAAAAAAAAAATTATAAATGCAATCAACATGATTTTTCTATAAAAAGATTTAATAAAACATATTGCTTTTAAATCAATAACTATTGTTCAAAAATCTTTTTTTTTTTTATTGTAAAGAAAGCACATTTAAGGTATTCTTGAACATTGTTTTGAGATATTTCTTAAAGAGCTACCACGTCAAACGTAAAACGTGTTAATGCCCCAGAGATGGCGTTGATCTACTCGTATGTATCTCGGCGACAGTAGTTCGCAAGTCAGTTGTTTTTCAATTTTGGGAAATCATATATTCATACTTTATTATTATAGTTATTATTATTATTATTATTATTATTATTATTATTATTATTATTATTATTATTATTGTTACAAATATCTGGAGAGTATTTTCAATTTTTTTTAAATATTTTGATCAAACATTTAATAACTAAAATTTAAAATGTTGGTCAATTAAAATGTTCTTTTCTTTTACAATGTTCATTTGTCGAAAAACTAAACTAGTGATTCAAATGAAGTACTGAATCCTAAAGGAAACATTCTGAAAATAATTTCAATAATGTTTACGGTTATTGATTAACATTGTAAATCATTATTGTGATACAATAATATTCACAACATGTACTTGTATTATTATTAATCATTACCTGCTTGGTATTGGCTGCTTTCGAGTATGTTGGAAGGTAAAATATTATATTGGCTCTCTAAAACTGTATTGTCTAATGACATGTATTGATCTGTATCAGGATCATGAAACTGGTTATCTCTTAATACATCTGAGAAATAAAAAAATTAAAAAAATCAACAATTTTACACTTCGCAGGGGTCAATTAAATTGAAATATAAATTTAGCGAGTTGAAAATTAACTGCATATAGTAAATACAATGTTAAAATTATTCCACTCAATATTGAATAATTGTTTAATCAAATAGATATACATTTACTGATATATGTATGATATTGTTTTAAAATGATACAATGTATATAAAAACATAGCGAAATGATTATGTTTGATAATAAATTCAGTAACTTGTAAGATAGTTAGATAAAAGTCATTAATTTATGTATCGATTATTTATTTTATAATATAAAAATTTTTTTATTAAATAATAGTAACTTTTTATACATCATCAATGATATATAATTATTAATGCAATCAACATGATTTTTCTATAAAAAGATTTAATAAAACATATTGCTTTTAAATTAATAGCAATTGTTCAAAATCATTTTTTTTTTTATTGTAAAGAAAGCACATTTAAGGTATTCTTGAACATTGTTTTGAGATATTACTCAAAGGGCTACCACGTCAAACGTAAAACGTGTTAAAGCCCCAGAGATGGCGTTGATCTATTCGTATGTATCTCGGCGACAGAAGTTCGCAAGTCAGTTCTTTTTCAATTTTTTGAAATCATATATTCATACTTTATTATTATAGTTATTATTATTATTATTATTATTATTATTATTATTATTATTATTATTCTTTTTATTTTTACTATTATTATTCTTATTATTATTATTATAATTATCAATATTATTATTATTATTATTATTATTATTATTATTATTATTATTAATTATTATTATTATTATTGTTATTATTATTATTATTATTATTATTATTATTATTATTATTATTATTATTATTATTATTATTATTATTATTGTTATTATTATTATTATTATTATTATTATTATTATTATTTATTATTATTATTATTGTTGTTACAAATATCTGGAGAGTATTTTCAATTTTTTTTGAATATTTTGATCAAACATTTAATAACTAAAATTTAAAATGTTGGTCAATTAAAATGTTATTTTTTTTCACAATGTTCATTTGTCGAAAAATTCAACTAGTGGTTCAAATGAAGTACTGAATCCTAATGAAAACATTCTTAACATTTTTTAATAATGTTTACTGTTATTGATTAACATTGTAAATCATTGTTGTGATACAATAATATTCACAACAAGTACTTGTATTATTATTAATCATTACCTGCTTGGTATTGGCTGCTTTCAAGTATGTTGGAAGGTAAAATATTATATTGGCTCTCTAAAACTGTATTTTCTAATGACATGTATTGATCTGTATAAGGTGCATGAAACTGTTTTTTTCTTATCACATCTGAGAAATAAAAAAATAAAAAAATCAATTATTTTACATTTCGCAGGAGTCAATTAAATTGAAATTTAAATTTAGCGAGTTGAACTTTAACTGCATATAACAAATTTTTTTTGTTTTGTTACTGCCTTTAAAACCATCCCGTACAATAAATGTTTCTCCACCTCTCTCTGTTTTCTGCTATTTCCTTCCAGTTTGCTCTTGGATCTACCGCTTTAACGTCTCTCTTCACACAATCTTCCTATCTAAGGCGTGGTCTACCTAGTGGTCTTTTTCCTGTCGGCTCCTCTTCAATTACTGCTTTTATCATTGTGTCCTTTTTTCTCCAGGCGTGTCCAGCCCACATTAACCTTCTTTTTGTGGCTTCCCTTGATACTCAAGGCTTTTGGAACATGTTTTGAAGCTTCTCATTGGTTCGCTTTCTCCATTCTCCGGTTTGTGGGTGAAAAAAAGGTCCATAAATCCGTCTTAGAACTTTTTTTTCAAAAGTGTCTTATCTTACTTCCTCTGCCTTTCTTAGTGCTCATGTTTCTGAGCTATACAGGATGATGGGGCGTGTTAATGTCATATACATTTTAATTTTTAAATTTACAGATATTGATCTAGATTTTAGCAGGGTTCTAGCTCCAAAATAGCATTTGTTTGCTAATTGTAATCTTCTTGATATTTCCATCTTTAACTCATTGTCTTGATTTAAGAGAACGCCTAAGTATTTAAATTGTGGGTCTCTGTAGAAGATGTGTCTTTCCACATCCACACTCTCTCCTCGTTGATACATCCTATCTCTTCTGCTAAGTTTCATACATTCCATCTTTTCATCATATAGTATGAGACCGACGTTGCTCACAGCACCCATTAATTTCTTACACTGTTTCTTCGATATCTCTATGTTGTCTCCTATGATGGCAATATTGTCTGCATATACCAAAAGACCTATCTTTGACTAAACTAATGTTATACCTTCTGATATGTTCATCTCTCTAATTACTTTTTCCAGTACTAGGTTAAAAAGAATCGGAGAGAGTGCGTCACCTTGTCTGAGACCAGTAGCTACTTTAAACGATTGAGACGTAGAATTCGCAATTTTAATTTTTATCTCTGAGTTTTCCATACTGGCTTTAATGAGATTGATTAGTTTTTTTGGGAAGGTAAACTCTTTTAATATGTTGATTAGGCTAGGCCTATGTATCGAGTCGTAAGCCTTCTTGAAGTCAACAAATAATGTATATACCTCCTTGTCATATTCCCACATTTTTTTAAATACCTGTTTAATAATAAAGATTTGGTCTGTGGTTGACCTGTTTGGCCTAAATCCTCCTTGGTAATCTCCCAAGTTTCCTTCAGAGATCGGTTTAATTCTATCTAGAATGCAATACGACAGTACCTTGTATGTCGTGTTGAGTAAAGCAATGCCCCTATAATTGTTGCACTCTAGTGGATCGTCCTTTTTATGTATTGGACATACTAATGCGATTCTCCAATCTTCCGGAATCTTTTCTTCTCTCCATACCAATTCTATTAGGTTTTGTATATCTGATATAGTTTCTTCATCCGAATTCTTTAAAATTTCACTCTGGATCCCATCCTCACCCGGAGTTTTATGCATATAATAAATACAATGTTAAAATTATTCCACTCAATATTGAATAATTGTTTAATCAAATAGATATACATTTACTGATATATGTATGATATTGTTTTAAAATGATACAATGTATATAAAAACATAGCGGAATGATTATGTTTGATAATAAATTCAGTAACTTGTAAGATAGTAAAGATAAAAGTCATTAATTTATGTATTGATTATTTATTTTAACATACTAAAATTTTTTTATTAAATAATAGTAACTTTTTTATACATCATCAATGATATATAATTATTAATGCGATCAACATGATTTTTCTATAAACAGATTTAATTAAACATATTACTTTTAAATTAATAGCATTTGTTCAAATTCATTTTTTTTTTTATTGTAAAGAACGCACTTTCAAGGTATTCTTGAATATAGTTTTGAAATATTTCTTAAAGGGCCACCACGCCAAAAGTAAAACCTGTTATTACCCCAGAGATGGCGTTGTTGTATGTATCTCGACGGCAGAAGTTCGCAAGTCAGTTTTTTTCAATTTTGGAAAATCATTTATTTGTACTTCCTTCAGTATGTCTCTTAGAATAATTTTGGTGAGAAATACTTCAGAATAAAAATCAAAGAAGAGATGTTAGTCTATATATTGGTTAGATGATTTTACAAAATATCGGTTTTACTTGATTTCATAGCTGTTTTAATGTATGTAAAACCAAAAACTTTAATAAGTTATAGTTAATTTTTCAATCATTATGTGAGAAAATCATCTGGTAGATGCAAATTAGACACATCATCGAATTAATTTATGTTTCAATCATTAAAATCGTAGGTAATTAACACCCTCAAAACATGGAAATGCGTAAGGTCTATAATACATATATAGATATGAGTGTTGCGGCTCTTTAACAGAATGTGACCAATAGCCAACAACTTGGCGGACGACCATCGATTTCCACCGATTTCGATCGCACATCCCAAATGAACAACATAACCATCATTACGTGGATAACCTCTCCCAAAATAGCTCCTATAAGGGATACTTCGACAATGATTGGGATCCCTCAGATATCCATCGTCATTATCTCATACCATGCCTAAAGGCGAGTTTGCTACAAATCAATGTCAAAGGTCTGTCAAAAGCTAAGCGCATAAACCTAAGTAGAAGAAGCCACTGAACATAAAGTAGATATCCTATATATCCAGGAAATCCATTACCCGATGAATTTCCACACCAAAAGACTAAACATAGAAGGATACAAGCTTGCATTTTCTGATCTACATCCAAAATATGGTACTGTATATCTATATACCTGTTTGACGATATCTATATCTACACAATTATCCCCCAGTTAATGTAAATGGAACATCATCTATTGGAGACACCGTCGAAAATCTAAATATACATAATACCTTCAAACCTCCAAACATCAACTGGAATAATGGTTTTCCCATGCTTCATAAACAATCAATAACAGTGGAGGATTTCAATAGTCACAGCACAATGTGGGAATATGATGATTCACTGGAAAACTGAATCACATCACAAAACCTTTTTTTAATCCAAGACTTAAAAAAACCAAGTGCCTTTTGGTCAGCGAAATGGAAAACTGGCTATAACTCAGATCTCACATTAGTCATTTTAGATGATGATGTTATCCCACTTCCAGCGGAGAGGACCATAATTGAAGACTTCCTCAATAGCCAGCACCGACTCATACTTATAAAAATAGGATTAAACATCTGGGCGCTTAAATCACTTCCAGTATTAATATAAAACTTCAAGAAAGCTAACTGGCAAGTACTTGGGAAATATTTAGAAGAAGTTGTTAACCAAATCCCAAAGAACCCAAAGTCTATTGACTGTTTTGCTGGATTATTATTAAAAGAAGAATATTTCAAAAGGGTATAGAAAATTATATATTTCGGAATGCGATCCGAGAACCTACTTGCAGAATACAAACAAAATCAAGATGCAGCTAAAGGGAAATCACTTTTAGTTTCACTTGACTTAGTCAAAAAACAAAAATAGATCGAAACTGTTGAATCTCTGGATATGAGAAAAAACCGCAGAAATGCATGGATCATATTAAAAAAATTGGAAGGGAAATCAGTTACAATTCAGCAGCCAAATGTTAAAGTCCAAGCTATATTCACAGTCTTAGCCAAAAACTCAAGAATAAAAACTGACAAACATCATGACAAAATTATTAGATCAGAGTTGCGTCTATTAAACAAAACCTACCAGTTACACCTACCAGTTCACCTAATCTCTTATACAAGCTTTAACTGTATTGAAGTTGCTAATGCAATCAAGGACCTAAAAATAGGAAAATCACCTGAAAAGAATGGAATACAACCTGAATTTTTTCGCTGCCTAGGACCAAAAGCATACCTTCTTCTAGCAAAAGTACTTTATGCAATTTTCAAAACTGCAAAAATACCTAAAAGTTGAAAAACCTCTAATGTTATTGCCTTACTGAATCCCAATAAACCCGCCAACGATCCCTCAAGTTTTAGGCCTATATCATTTCTGAGCATGCTGTTTAAACTCGCAGAGAGAATAATCCGAAAAAGAATCACTCCCCTTATCGAACCAGCAATTACCCTATTTCAGGCAGGTTTTCATATAAATAAAGATTGTAGCGACCAAGTTCTTTCTCTAACATCATATATAGAAATAGGTTATCATGAGCAACTTAAGTCATTTTTTCACAGTTTTCATTGATCTTTCCGCAGCATACGATACCGTCTTCAAAAATTGATTGTTATGAATCTTATCAAAGATAATTACGTGTTCAATACTATTAAAATATGTCAAAAGTAGCATCAGAAACAGGAACTTTCAAATTCTCCTTGGTAACCAGTAAAGTAAAACACGTGGACTTAAATTACGAGTAATTTAGTAGAAACCTTAATGTTTAATAGAAATATGTTTAGTATAATTATAATAGTAAATTGTTAATGCGGGAAGTGAGTTATTACAGGGGCGAACGACACATAAGTGATACCATAGTGATAGCAATACCTATTGCTGCATTTCGTCCAATTTTGTAAACGACTGCTGCAAGAGACATAAAATTTTTTGTTATACCTTTCATCATACTCGTATACTAAAATCATTCACTAGAACAATGTAGGATAAACGGCATAAAAAGATGTATATATGTTTTTTTTTTTTTTTTTTTTTGAAACTTTGTTAAAAACAATTAGTTTCAACAATTACAATTCATACAGATAAAATATTTACACTAAGATGATAATAAATAACTTAAATAAAGAGAAATTTGTATTTACAATAAAGGTTAATACCTTTAAATTAATTAACCAGTCTGTTTAAAATTAAATAACCAGTCTGATTAAAAAGAGAAATGATAGAAAGTATAATGGGAGAATATTGCGAGGAAAGAATAGGTTGAATGTTAAAAGGGATGTTGTAATTTTTAACCAACGCAAAAAGTTTTTTGCGTTGTGCCATTAAGGCAGGACATTGGAAAAGGATATGGGAGATGTTGCAAATTGATTTAAAAATATGGAGGGTGTAAAGAGGAGAGTCACAGAGATAATTTAAAAGAATTGGATGGAAGTAGCATGTGACCTAATCTGAGTCGAGAGAAAGAGCAGATAGTTTTCCTACTAAGTTTCAGCTTGTGGAACCATGGTTGTGATGGAATCGTGAGAGAAATGCTTTTATACTACGTGGCGTAGATAAGGGGTAAATTATTCCATTGATTTAACTACATCGAGGCAATGTGAGTTTTTAGCATACAGCAAAAATTGGTCCAGGGAATTAATATTGATGAAGTACTGAGAAGAGAGGAAGTAGACTTAGCCAATGAATCAGCAATTTCGTTGCCTGGGATACCAGAGTAGATTGGTGTCCATAAAAATTGAACCACAAATCCAGAACAGTCAAGTTTGTAGAGGAAATTTCTAATGTTAATAGAAATAGTAAAGGGTGGGAATTTAAAAAAATTATAAGAAAGATTTTTGAGACTGGATAAAGAGTCGGACAAAATAAGATAATTTTGGGGGGTTAATGTTGAAATAAGTTTGAGAGCTTTTAAGAGGGCAAAACATTCGGCAGTATATGAGGAGGCAGAAGGAGGAAGATTACTGGACATGGAGATGTGTAGGTCTGGAATGAAAAAGGCATAACCGGTAGAAAAAGGAGAAACGGATCTATCTGTAAATATAAGTGTAAAATTTGGAAATTTATTATGAACATAGTCGAAAAAAAGATTGTTTATAATAGTTTGTGGGATAGTTTTAAGAGAGTTAGGTGATTGGCTTAAAAAATTATTTTCTATGTGAGTTACTGGAGAAAAGAATAATGTTTGAAAGTCCAGGTTATATAACGGTAGTTTTTTGGATTTTATTATATAGTTACGAGTAGAAATTAAGGAGTAAGCAGTGGACGAGAGAATTGGGAGAGATTTGTGAACATAGCGCCATGAATAGTAAATGTCAAGAAAGGCGTTTTAAATTTCAGGATAATGAAAAGAAAGATTTTTAAGAAGAAATTTGCCAGCCTGCCATCTGCATCTAATTTTGAAGGGAGGACAACCGGTTTCTGTTTCAATAGCCGGATTAGGAGTAGACTTTAATGCGCCAATAATTGGTCGAAGGCAGGAAGACTGTAAATTATTTAATTTTTTCCAATGTGAATAAGAAGCAGAATCTGGTAGGAAACAACCGTAGTCGAGTTTGGTGCGGATAACTGATTTATTAATAATTAGTAACATAAATGGGTAAAACCCCCACCACATGTTAGCAATTGATCTGAGAAGTTGAACCATCGAGATGCAAATTTAGTGAGATTATGAATATGGGCAGCCCAACGAAGTTCAGAATCTAAGGTTAGACCTACATACAATGTGTTTGGAACCATAGATATGAAGTCTCTATTGATTGTGATCTTAGGGTAATATTGATAACGTCTTCTAGTGAATATTAGAAAATTTACATTTTTCAGAGGTTATGGAGAAGAACGACGAGGTTAATAGCTTATGTAGGTATTCGAGAGAATTGTTTAGGGAGATTTGGCAAGGTCTAGATGTAAATTTTGAGAGAACATTACTAGATCATCAGCGTACACGAAGCACTTATGACCCTTGACTTCTAGTACTTTAATAATGAAATTCATGTATATATTAAATAAAATAGAGCTTAAGCAACTACTCTGAAGGAGTCCGATATAAGTTGTGCGTCAATTTGTTGAGCCATATATATTTGAAAAAAGGAAAAATCTATGAGAAAAAAGTAGTGAGATTAAATTGCAAAAAGCTGAGGGTAGATTTAAGGTTTTGAGATGAGATAAGAGAGTTGGAATATGGATAGAGTCGAAAGCTCCACGAATATTAATGAAAGCAGCTGCTATGAATTGCTGTCGGTTAAATGACTAGTAAATTTTACTTTTTGTTGTAATTTCAGTTGTTCCCGGTCTCTTCTGAATGCATAGAGATTATTGGATAAGATCGAGTTGGATTCAAGCCACCAATCCAATCTATTTTTGAATATGTATTCGAAGACTTTAAATAATGCAGAGGAAAGTGCGATAGGTCTGAAAGAATTAGAGGAGTTGGCTTTGGGTATAGGAATAATTTTTTAAGACTGACCAATAATCGGGTATTTTTTTTTTAAGGAAGATTTTGTTCAGAATAATTAGGAGGCGATCAATGGCATTAGATGGAAGGTGTTGAAGCATCATGGGAGAAATGTTGTCAGAAACGACGGCAGGTGATTTTCGTGAAGCGATAGCATTATTTAATTCACCTAATGAGATTGGTATAGAAAGGCAGTGGTTAGAATTTGAGTCAGAAAAGGGTATTTGGATTAATGTTTTTGTATTTGACGGGACATAACAAGGTACAACTTTAGTTCAAAATTCGTTAAACTAATTGTCGTTATGTGGACGTGGGCAAGGCTGAATACAGTTACGGAAACATCTAGCAGTATGCCAAAGTGATTGTATGGAAGATGAGGCATTTAGATTAGAACAAAATTGCTTCCAGGCGTTCTTTTTATTGTCTTTAAGTAACCGTGTAGTAGCCGCGCTAATGTTTCGGTAATTATAATAATCATGAATGGAGTCGGTTCGAAGAAAATTGTTGTAGTGTGCTTTGCGATTAGAAACTGCTTGGGAACAAAAATAATTCCACCTAGGAGGGGAAGGAGGAAAGTTATTTGGGTTGTTATGTTTGAGCGGGATTGTTATTTTTGCTGTGTCCAAAATCAATTGAACGAAATGATTGTAAGCTTCTAGTGGACAGGTATCATTGTAAAGAAAGGGAATAGAGGAGTTGATTAATTGAGAGAAACGAGATCAATTAGTTTTGTTGAAATTAAATTTAACTATGGAAGATTGATTAGTTAGGGAATTGTTATTGTTGCGTCTATTGTTTGAAGTAATATTGGAATTGTTTAATTTCACAGAGATGATTATGGAGAAATGATTATTGGGTCATCTAAGGTAGACCATAAATAGTAAATAAAGTAATAATAAAGTATAATACTACCATAAGTAGTAAATAAAGACTTTGGGCATAAGATCAAGAGTATTATCCACTTTAACGAAAGAATCATAGGTATCAAAATAGAAACTAAACAAACTAATACATTTATAATACAGATCTACATGCCAACATCTAGTCACAAAGACGAAGAAATAGAGGAATTGTATGAGCAAATTTCAGAAGTAATAGAAACGGCAAAAGAAAAAGACAATTTAATCATTTTGGGTGATTGGAATGCCGTTGTGGGCGAGAGAACAGAACCAGGAGTTACAGGAAAGTTTGGACTTGGAACAAGAAATCAAAGGGGTGATAGACTTATAGAATTCTGTAAGGAAAGGGATATGATAATCACCAACACTTTATTCTCGCAACCAAAACGGAGAAGATACCCTTGGACCATGCCAGGAGGGGGTAACAGATATATTAGTTGGATTACATATTAGTTAAAAAAAGATATAGAAATCAGGTAAAGCAAAGTAAAAGTTACCCGGGGGCAGACATAAACTCAGATCATAACCTAGTAATCATGGAAACAAGATTATGTCTTAAAAAGTCCACAAGAAATCAAGTGACAAAGAAAAAATGGTGTGTAGAAAAACTTAAGCAGGAAGGAACAAGAAAGCAATTTTCCGAGGAGGTAAATAGAATAATACGAATAAAACCAACAGAAAAACTGGACAATTTTGAGAATACATGGAAAAGTTTTAAAGAAGCAATCACAAACACGGCTGATAAGATATTAGGAAAAACGAAGAACATTCCAATAAAGCCGTGGATTAGCACTAGACTAGTATAGCTCATAGAGACAAGGAGAAAGTATAAAAATGGAAATACAGAAGAGGATAGGAGGGAGTACAAAAAATACAGAAATATGGTGAACAGAGAAGCTAAGAGAGCAAAAGAGGAATGGTTAGAAAATAAGTGCTCGGAAATAGAAAATTGTCTAGTTAGAGGCTTAAGTGATAAAGCATATAAAATTATAAAGCAGTTCTTTGGGGCATACAAAAGCGGAGCGAAAATACTTAGAGATAAAGATGGAAATATGGTTCTGGAAGAGGGAGAAAAAATTTTAGTATGGAAAAAATACATAGAAGAGTTATACAAAATAGGAAACACGGATAAAGGCACAGAACACATCATGATAGAAGAAATATAATTAGCAATAAAGGAGCTAAAACGTAATAAAGCTCCTGGAATCGATAATCTGAATGGTGAACTTCTGATAGCCTTAGAAGGAACGGGAAAAGAAGGGCTATGTAATATAATAATAAATGCATATGAAACAGGAGAATCGCCTGAAGACTTCGAAAAATGCGTAATGATACCTATACCAAAAAAGCAAAAAGCTGAAAAATGCGAAGAGTATAGAACATTAAACCTAATATCCCATGCGTCAAAAATTTTAACAAAAATAGTACATAAAAGGATAGAAAAGAAAATAGAGGATATTTTAACAGAAGATCAATTTGGATTTAGAAAAAATAAAGGAACAAGAGAAGCAATTCTGTGTCTTAGATTAATTATAGAGAAAATATTCAGAATAAATAAACCCGTATATATAGCCTTCGTAGATTTGGAAAAGGCATTTGACAATATCAGATAGGAAAAACTTTTTCATACTATGGATAAGATAGGTATTGACTTTAAAGACAAAAGATTAATACATAAATTATATATAAATGAAAAAGCTGTGATAAAAGGCGAATACGACACATACAAAGAGGCGAAAGTTAAAAAAGGAGTAAGACAAGGGTGTAATTTATCACCTGCTTTATTTAACTTATACATTGAGGAAGCGCTAAAAGTTCTGAGAGAGGAAGATATAGGAGGGATCAAGATTGAGGGGATGCTAGTTCAGATGCTTCGATTTGCAGATGATATTGCCATGATAGCAGACAGTGAAAAAAATCTAGAAAGAATGCTCCAAAAAATGAATAACACACTCAAACAAGAATACAATATGAATATTAATAAGACGAAGACAAAGATACTAGTTGGTAGTAGAAAACAAGTGGATACCAATATAATAATGGATGGCATTAAGTTGGGAAACGTAAATAGTTATACATACCTCGGAAGCAGAGTCACTAGTGATGGGAAAAGTGCTACAGATATAAGATGTAGGATAGCACAAGCTAAACAAGCTTTTTTCAAAAAGAAGAAACTTCTAACCACAAATGCTATAAATATAAACATAAGGAAAACATTAGTAAAAACGCTTGTATGGAGTGTGGCGTTATATGGAGCTGAATCTTGGATAATATTGAAAGTTGACCGAAGAAAAATAGAGGCTTTTGAAACATGGTGCTGGAGAAGGGTCCTAAAAATTCCTTGGACAGACCGTGTGACTAATGAAGAAGTGTATAAAAGAATAAATGAAAAAAGAGCAATATGGGCGACAATCGTGGAGAGAAGAAAGAAATGGATAGGACATCTCATAAAGAATAATACATGGATAACGACTATAATTGAAGGAAAAATCGAGGGGAAACCAGGAAGAGGAAGACCTAGACAGTCATATATGAAACAAATCATGTTGGATATAAGAAGAGAGTCATATGTAGAACTAAAGAGAGTCGCATTGAATAGGGAAGAATGGAAGAATATTTCATCATTCAACCAATCTACGGATTGAAAAAAAAAAAAAAAAGGTAGACCAGTTTGTGTGCCAGATGAAGTTTGGAGAGGAGAAAGATATATCTATACAAGAATTAGAAGAGTCAGGTCTACCAATATGTGTAGCTGCACCGTTATTCAGTAAACAGAGATTAGAGGAATTGATAGACTCGTGAATATGATTACCTCGACGGGAGGAAGAGTTAGAGCCCCATGCAGGATAGTGCGCATTAGAGTCGCCTGTGAAAATGCAGTTTTGATTGGCTAGATGGAACAATGAGTTCCACGTTTCCAAGGATATATTAAAATCATTTGGAATATATCGTAATCAAAATGAAGTAATGAGGAGACCATTAATATTTGATATTTTGACACCTATAAGATCGATCTTATTATCAAGAAATAGCTGCTTTAACAGTGGATTAATATCTATCGGTGTGACAAACATTAATCGATGAATGTGTGACTATGGCAACACCACCAAATCCATCAACTCGATCTTGTTTAAATAAATTAAAATGGGGGACACTAAAGTTTCGAAAAAGTAGTAACCATGTCTCTGAAATTAAAGCTATGGAACACTTTTTAGCGGTTAATAAATATTGGAGGTTGAGAAGGCGAGCAGGAAGACTACTTACGTTCCATTGTAAAACGTTAAGAGAATCCATGTATGAATATAAGAAAAAAAAATTATATATATTTAATCCTTAATGCGAATTCTGAGCGGAGAATATAGGAATAGCTAAAAGAGAGTGAATAAAGGATTCGATTATGTTTTGGAGAGAGATAGCAGATTGAGAGTAGAGATTAGAGGAGTTTAATAAAGGTTCAGATAATTTTAGTGCCAAAGTATTAATCCAAGTGGGGTTAATATTTTGATTAATGAGTTCAATATTAAAATGGTTTTTGGAGGCATAATTAAAATATAATTGGTAAAGAAAAATTATTTTGAGCAGGGATATTGAATTGTTTTACAGGACGAGATGGAAAGCGGCGTCTAACTTTATTAGGAGACTGGTGAGAGGGAAAGTTAGGTAAAACAGGGGCAGAAATAGTTTGATTAGAAGTAGGGAAGGAAGTATTTGATGGGGTTAAGACAGGCTGCTTATTTACAATATTAGAATAACTAAAAGCTAAAGTGACTAGATTTGATTTTTTGAATGAGATGGCATCGCGGAATGAGATATTTTCAGTTTTTTTTTGACGTCACGTTGAAAGTTCCATTCTTGACAGTTACGGTGGGTGGCAAGATGAGAACGTTGACAGAAAATGCAGCGAGGATCGGATGCTTGAGCAGTCGGGCATGTATCAATTGAGTGTTTATCTTCTCCGCAGTGACTACATCTTGGGCTACTTCGACAGAATTTGGAGGTGTGTCCAAACCGTAAGCATCTGTTGCATTGAAGAGGGGAACGTATGCTTGGTAATACTCCAAAAAGGATATTAAATATTGAAATAGAACTAGGTATTTTGGCAGACAAAAATTTTTATTCTACGATACGGGTTGGCGTGGACATTCCGTCTCTATTGACGACGATGCGTGTGAAAGCAATAATCGTGGTGGAGCTATTTAAACCTTTCCAAAAGTCCTCTTCTGGAAAGGAAGTGTCTAATTTGATAATGCTGTAAGAAAAGATTAAAGTAGATGGAATGTAGGCAGATAATTTGTGTTCAATGAGAAGAGGGGATTCAAGACAAGTATTAGCGTGAATAATCGAATCAAATGTTACTTTAACTTTCTTGTGTCCATTAGGTTTTATATTATTTATGCCAATAAAATTATTCATGAGGAATTTGGCCCACTTGAGTGGGTGCCAAGAACCGGATAAAGAGTTATTATCTGTAAATTCGATAACAATTACCGGAGTGCCGTCGAATTTCGAGTCGAAATGTTTAAGGTGTTGGTCGATGTTAGCTTTTGTTTGTGTGGCACCGGGTAAAATCGTATGTGACTGTGAGTGATCGGTGTTTGGAGTATAGTTCCCAGGTTTTAATGAATTGCACATATCGTTGTCGATAGCGTTATTATTGTCCGATAAGACGTCCGAGTCGGTAATTAAGGCGTTATCGTATGGAAAATTGCATTCTTCGTTAATATTAAGTGTAGGATGATTGTCAATTATGTATTATAAATTTGATGAAATTGGATTACTTCCAGATGGATTTGAAGACATACCTTTTTTCTTTTTGTTGACCAGATGAAATTCTGGATCCGAATGATGTGATGAAGCGAGTGTAGATTTCATTTTACTAGTCTCGGGTTTTGGCCCGAGACTAAGACCGCTGCCGTTTGCCGGCAACGGCATTAAATAGCTTTTAAAGACTAATTAAATAATAAACCGCGATAACTTCTATGTAATAAACTATGAACGACCGTTAACGACAAGAGGTAAATCGCGACTGATGTATATATGTTATTTTATTTTATTAGAAAAACGTACATACAGTGATAGTGGTTGTATGAATGAGTTATAGAACCCACTGACCAGAATAACTATTTTACCGTCCAGGCTAGGTTAGGATTTGTATGAAGTCATATTAAAAATGATTATTCCTTGGGAACAATTGAACAGTTTTGATGAAAAATTTTTGAGCAGGTAAGTACTATATTATAAAAATGTTTTCAAATACTAATAAAAAAATTTAAATAATAATATATATATATATATACTAAAAACATGTATAAAACGTTTTTCATCAAAAATCTGTCAAATGACTTTTTTGTGAATGTGTTTTTTCAAAGTGAATATTAATGAATTAACATATTAGATTTTTGTTTTATGCATCAAATAAGGAAAAGTATTAAGTGTACATATATTTTTATTTGAAGAGCGTGATAAAATATCAATGAAATTTTGTATGTTAAACAATATTTTCATAAATGCATTTGATTACTATTTAGGTTATCCATATATTTATGACTTAAATTTGGATAGGAAGTTCAACAAAAAAATTTAACGAGTTAGCTAAACAATACGTACAAATTTAAGCGTAAAAATATGGATCATCTGAGTTTGAAGGCCAATTCAAATGTTCAATGTAATATACTACATATTACATAGTTAAAATTGAAAATACGAGGTGTGACAATAAAATAACGAGACTTTCTAAATATAACCTAAGCTATTAACGTTATCTATAAAACGATTATTGAAATACGTTAGTAGCCTTGTTATTAGTGCGAGTTCGACTTTACTGCCGAAAAATGTTAGATATAAAAATCAAACAACGTGTTAACATTAAATTTCTTGTTAAATTAAAAAAAACTGCCGCGGAATCATTTCGTATATTATGTGAAGTTTATGGTGAAGAATGTTTATCAAGAGCTCGCGTTTTTGAATGGCACAAACGGTTTTGCAGTGGAAGAGAGGACGTCGAAGACGATGATCGTTCTGGACGTCCTACCACATCTTCAACAAACGAAAACGTTGAAAAAATCGACAAAATTATTCGGCAAGATCGTCGATTAAATGTTAGAGCTGTAGCAAAGATGGTAAATATTGATAAAGAAAGTGTTCGTAAAATTTTAATTGAAAATTTAAATATGAAAAAAGTGTGTGCTAAAATGGTCCTCAAAAATTTGACGATTGATCAAAAATTCAATCGCAAAGAAATTTGTTCTGACACCTTAAAAATCATCAAAGATGATCCATTTTTTATAAATAATATTATTACGTATGATGAAACATGGATTTTTACATATGATCGTGAAACTAAAAGGCAATTCATGCATTGGAAGACACCAACTCACCCAAGAATGAAGAAAGCACGAATGAGCAAGTCGAAATTCAAAGTAATGCTCATTGTTTTCTTTGACATTAAGGGAATAATTTTTATTGAATGGGTTCCTATTGGGCAAACTATCAACCAATATTATTATAAAGAGGTATTAATTAAATTAAGAGAACGTGTTAAAAAAAACGACCAGATCTGTGGAAAAATGGCTGGGTTCTTCACCAAGACAATGCTCCAGCTCACAGTGCATTTTTAATTCAACGTTTTTTAACTGAAAAAAATATTTCTATACTTCAACATCCCCCGTACTCGCCAGACCTTGCTCCTTGTGACTTCTTCTTATTCCCAAAAATTAAAAGTTTATTAAAAGAAACCCATTTTCAAACGGTTGATGATGTAAAAATGAAAACGGCAGAACTTCTAAAAGGGCTGACTGAAAGCGATTGGCAACATTGTTTTCAAGAATGGCAGCGACGTATGCAGCAGTGTGTTGATGCTGAGGGAAGGTACATTGAAGGTGACAATCATTAAATTGTAAAATTTTAAAAATAAATAACTTTTATTAAAAAAGTCTCGTTGTTTTATTGTCACACCTCATATGAGATAATTTATACTATATATATATATAAATTCGTATACATAACAACAGCTTAAAAACGATGATTTTGATTAAAAAAATAGTATTTTAAAATGCAGTATAATATTAATAATATTAACCAGTATATTTAGAATTAATAATATGTAATTTTTCATTAAAATTAATATAAAACGTATAGATTCATTTATTTTCTAATAGATGTATATTATAACCAGTATATAGGAAATCGTATAGCAATTGCGAAAAGTAAAATATTACAGTCATGTTCGCTGTATGACATTCACCTATAGCTCGTACCTCGTTTTGTACAATAAATATTATTACATATGAACCACTTATGAACTAATGTGTAATGCGGATATATTTTTTCATATCATAATAATCCTTATATATATCGTCAAATTACAATAAAACGTACATTGAGTGACAATGATTTTTGAAACGATGTACAAACTTCCCCACTGAGCAGTAAAACTACTTTACCGCATAGATTAGGATAGTTTTAGTATAAAATCATATTACAATATTTTCCGTGACTGACAAATATTAAGAAACATTATTGTAACATTCAAATTAAATATTATTAATCATACCCGATTGGTGTTGTGGAACGACGGTGCTACTTTGATCATTGGCATATGTACTTCCAATTGATGTACTGAGACAATATTGATATGGTCCTAATGCATTAGATCTATCTAAAAAATAAAAATAAATGTTTATATCTAACATCAAAATCATTTACTTATGAATCGAGATTAAACGTAACTGGATCCAGTAAAAATCTTAGAGAATAATAATCCTCTATCATATGTACATTAATCAATTAATTGATTAATATTCATTTTATTGTTTTAAAGAATTTATATTATTTTGAGTTATTTATTCTATTGTAATTAAAATATATTGTAATGATATAAAATGATAAGAAAATTTTTTTTAAGTTGAGTGTGTGTTGAAACCGTAGTAAATTGTTTGATATTTTCTCCGCTGCACGGAAAAACCACGAATCATGTATATATATATATATATATATATATGTTTTTGGGGATGCTTAACTGTATGTATTGAATAGTAAACAAACACAATGATGAACATTCTTTTTTCCGTTTTTAGTATTTAATTTATTTAAATATTTAAAAAAAAAAAAAACAATAAAATGCATACGTATAAATAGCGAGCAAAATAGTAAATCCAAAATACTCCGCGTTGCATACCCAACGGTACTGAACTGATATTGGTGGTGCCAGTGATTGTAATTCAGCAGCGGTAGTACTGTGTGTATAGGTGAGTGTGTTGGTGAAGGTGTGTGGGTGTAGGTTTGGGTGTGAGTATTGCATAACGCAAAATCGTTTACTCTAAATCGGTCACAAAATAAAAAATTGTATCCAGCCCAAAAACATATATATATCTTAAAAATTAAATATAAACATTCAGTAGGGGTAAATAATAATATTAATCAGAGGTTTTAATAATTATTTTTGTACGGTCGTCGATCGACATTAGTTATCGCATTTGAAATATAAGGCTTCAGGCGTGATAAAGTCGTCGACGTACCCACGATAATGTTACGCGAAAATATATATAGTCAGTCGCGACGCGAATTTAGAACCGCGAATATCGTATTCTATCGTTTTATCGATATAAAATAAAATAATATTAGTGTATCAATCGCGTGTTAAAGTATTTTACCCTATACCTTACTATACTATCCGGAATCAGCTTATTAAGCACATCACGGTGCGAAACATGGTCCTTCGGCGACGGATGGTTAATAAGTTATAGGGTGGTCGTGACTCAAAGTATGCGATAAACGTGTCTCACCAACGAAAGAAAAATTATAGTCAAAGCGGGCTATATCGGCGGTGTTAGTGAAGATACGTACAACATCGGTTGTGGGCAGTTGCAAAGCGAGCATTGTTGTCCTTCAGCGTAATTAAAATAAATCGAAATTAGAGAAGTATCGGTATCACATTATTATAGTGTCCGGTTTAGCTCAACAAAAGTAAATTTTAACGTCAAAAATTCCTGTCAACTTTAACGTCGAAGCGTCAAGTCGAACATACGCAGAATATTAAGGTAAGAGTTTCCCGATTTCCTATATTTTATACTATTATTTCCTATATGCAATACCCGAGTGATATAACTTAAGTATGTGAGCTATAAATAGTACATCGTGTCATCGGAAATTTTGTAAAATCAAAGTTCAATTTCGTAGCGCGTATAGAAAAGGAATTTTATTTATAATAATATCTACGGTTGTCCCGATAAACGAGCGATTAGCACCATGAGCGAGCTACGTAATTTAATCATGCGACGGGGACAAGTAAAATCGTCAGTAACGAGATTTTGGAAAATATTAGAGAATGAAAATGTTGATATACAAGAAATAGAAGTAAGAAGAGAAAAGATACAGGAAAAGTGGAACGAATATGAACAAATCCAATTAGCGATAGAATTAACGGAAAGTATAGATATAAAAGAGCAAAATACATGTCGAGAAGAATTTGAAGATTTATTTTTTAGAGTAATGGCTACAGCGAAAAAATTGATTGACGTACAAACGTTAAATGGCAGTAGTGCCACTGAAAATATACAAACATCAATGGTAAGTCGAATTGTTCCACCTGTAAAATTAGCCGCGTTAAACATACCCACATTTTCCGGAGAGTATCACGAATGGGCTACATTTCAAGACATATTTATGGCTTTAATTCATAACATTTAAAACTTATCTCAAATCGAAAAGTTTTTTTATTTGCGTTCGGCACTTTCGGGAGAAGCACTAAATTGTATTAAATGTTTAGAGACTACTTCCAATAATTATAACATAGCATGGACCGCATTGGTGTCCAGATATAATAATAAAAAAGTATTGGTTCAGGCTCATGTAAAATCAATTTTCGATCTCGAAGTAATGGCAGGTGAATATTCGAACAAATTAAGACAGTTTATAGACGCGCTAAAAGGTCACATACGAGCACTAGAAACCCTAGGATATCAACCGTATGATTGGGGTCCTTTATTGGTGCATTTAATTGTAACAAAATTAGACAAAAATACTTTGCGAGAATGGGAAACAAGTGCACCGAAAGATAAAGTAGCACCTGTTACCGATATAATACATTTTTTAGAAGCGCGATTTGAAGTATTAGAAGCAGTTGAAACGTGCAAAAACACAAGTAATCGGAATATATCAATATTTAATAAGCAAAATAATAAAAAGATGCACGATCGTTCGTCATCTTTGGTAGCCAGTTCAAATACAGGGTGTTTTATTTGTCAATTACCGCACACAATATATAGATGTCCAAATTTTATGGCACTAACAATACCAGAAAGAATAAAAAGAGTAGCGGATCTAAAATTGTGTAAAGTCTGTCTTCGTCTACACGCCACGAAAAGGTGTAATGGGAAAAATTGTTTTCGATGTTTCAAACCGCACAATACGTTATTGCATTTAAATGGTCGCATGGAAACACGAAAACTCGAAGAAGTAAAAGATAACGTTGAGTCGATGAAACAAAAACAAATATCAGAAGAAACTATCTCTGTCAGTGCGCCTGTCACCACACAATCATATGATCAAGTGCTATTATCAACTGCCGAAGTAAATATACGTAGTGAAAACGGAGTATCGACAATAGGTCGCGTTTTATTAGATTCTGCATCTCAGTGTAATTTCATAACAGAAAGCATGGCGCAAATATTAAAATTAAAAAAGCAACGTGTACACCACACGGTATTAGGAATTGGTGGTACGGAACAAAATATAAAGTCAGCGGTTACGGTAACAATAAACTCACGGTTTAATAATTTTGAAGTAACATTTCCATGTCTGGTGGTCACAAAAATTACAAATATATTGCCGTCAAAAACTGTAGGAAGTGGTTGTATTATACCGGCCGAAATTGAACTAGCCGACACATCGTTCAAACGCCCACGGAAAATAGATTTGTTATTAGGTGCGTGTCATTTTTTTGAAGTACTATGTTCAGGTAAAATTAGACCAACACCAAATGGTCCAATATTTCAAGAAACGCAGTTGGGTTGGATAGTTTCGGGACCAGTAACGTCGAAAGAGAAAAATAGAGAAAATACGAGAAGTCTTAGTTATCATGTTGCAGAAATAAACATAGAAGAAAACCTGGAAAGGATGGTTTCAGCGTTCTGGCGATTAGAAGAGTTTGGGATAAAGACACCATTTACGGCGGAAGAAAAAACTTGTAACGAAATTTTTGAAAAAACAGTGACCCGAAACGATAATGGAAGATTTATAGTAAATTTACCATTTAAAAACGACGAAAAAATTCAAATTGGACGGTCCTACGAGATAGCAAAGCGAAGGTTCCTGTCATTAGAAAGGCGACTTCAAAACGACGAAATGCAAAGAAAAGATTATATAAAGTTTATGAACAAATATGAATTTTTAGGGCACATGGAGCGTGTAGAAGACGAATTATTGGAAATTCCAGGAAAAACGTGTTATTTGCCACACCATGCAGTAAGAAACGAAAATAGTGTAACAACAAAGCTCCGAGTTGTATTTGACGCCTCGTGTAAAACGGAATCTGGATATAGTTTGAATGACACGTTATTAAAAGGTCCTGTGATCCAAGATGAACTGATATATATTTTATCACGATTCAGAACTTATAAATTTGCCTATACAAATTTATCGATTGGTTACGTTAACGTATGGAACCGTACCAGCGTCATTTTTAGCTACAGGATGCTTAAAGAAAATATCAGAAGAAGAGGCGGAATTATTTCTTATTGCATGTAAATCAGTTAGTCAAGATTTCTACATGGATGACTATCTAGGAGGCGCCGATAGTATAGAAAAAACGATACAACTACGCGACGAACTAATATGTGTTATGAAAAGAGCGGGTATGAATCTACAAAAATGGTTGTCAAACGAGTCGTGTATAATTGAAAATTTATTGGAAAAAGAGAGTTCTGACGAATGTATGTTTAATTACGGAACAACAAAGATACTTGGTTTATACTGGAACGCCAGAAACGACATGTTACAATATAAGATAAAAGAATACGATGAAAACACAACCACGAATAAAAGAAAAATTTTAGCAGAAACAGCCGCAATTTTCGATCCGTTAGGTTTAATCGGACCAATTATTGTAAAAGCAAAATTAATGATACAAAATTTGTGGAGAATTCGTCTGGGCTGGGACGACCCATTACCAGATAATATACATAATGAGTGGCTAAATTATCGTAAAGGTTTGTCGACGTTAAATACACTCACTATATCGCGAAAAATTATATGTAATCAAAAAATAATTTATACCGAAATTCACGGATTCGCAGACGCGAGTATGAAATGTTATGGCGCGTGTATATATTTACGTTGCAAAGACGATTGCGGTGAATATACTACGAATTTAATTTGCGCAAAATCAAGAGTAGCTCCGTTAAAAACCATATCATTACCGAGATTAGAATTGTGCGCTGCACTTTTATTGGTACGAATGATCAATAGCCTTGTTCCAAAATTAAATTTAAATATTGTGAGAAAACATTTCTGGTCAGATTCTAAAATAGTATTAGCATGGATAGCATCACCATCTACGAAATGGAAAACTTTTGTCGCTCATCGCGTCGGGGAGATCCAGGATACAACTAGTATTGATGAATGGTCTCATGTTCGTACTAATGACAACCCGGCGGACATAATATCGAGAGGTTGTGATGCATCGAAGTTGGCAAATATGGTGTTATGGTGGCACGGGCCTAGATGGTTGAGCAGAAACAAAGGAGAATGGCCATTGGCAGAAAAATACGACACACGAGATTTGGTTAAGAATATTCCAGAGGCTAGATCTGTACAGCTATCCACATTTTTGAAGACGGAGGATATTCCACTGTTTACAAAATACTCATCACTAAATAAGATAATACGTATTACGGCGTATTGGCTACGATTTCGTGATTTCTTAGTAAAGAAAAAATCCGAGAAAACTATTAGTCCGTTAAGACCAAAAGATTTAGAACGAGCTAATATATCACTTATAAAGAATGTACAAAAAAAACATTTTCATAAAGAAATAAAAGATTTAAAAGGAAAAAATAAACAAGTGTCCTCAAAAAGTAAATTAATTAGATTAAGACCTTTCATAGATGAAAATGGTATAGTACGGGTCGGCGGGCGATTGAAAAATGCTGCCACCTTGGATATTTTTCAAAGACAACCAATTATTCTGCCCAATGATAGTATATATACAAAGCTATTATTTCAACGTGAACACCTAAGACTGATGCACGGTGGCCCGCAAGCGATAACAGCATCAATTAGGTTAAAATATTGGCCGTTGAAAGCTCGAAACGTGGCCCGAGAAATAGTGCACAAGTGCGTAACATGTTTTCGTTTTAAACCCATAGTGGTCCAACCGATTATGGGGGATTTGCCTAAAGATCGCATAACCCCATCGCGTCCATTTAAAATAAGTGGAGTGGATTTTGCCGGCCCATTAATGGTCAAGGAGAGCTTACGAAAGAATGCCGCAGTTATAAAAGGGTATGCATGTATATTTATATGTTTTGCCACGAAAGCGGTGCATATTGAAGTGGTGGTCGATTTAAGTACAAGAGCATTTATAAGAGCATTAAATCGATTTTTTGACCGTCGTGGTAAATGTGCAACAATATACTCGGACAACGCAACGAATTTTGTGGGAGCTAACCGTCATCTTAAAGAAATCTATGAACTATTTCAGTCTAACGAACATAAGAATTGCATAAACGAGCATTTAACAAAGGAAGGTGTTGAATGGCGATTTATTCCGGCACGTTCACCACACTACGGAGGACTATGGGAGTCAGCAATTAAGTCAATGAAAAATTTGTTATTTCGGGTTCTTGGAGAATCATATTTAACGTATGAGGAACTCAGTACTATACTCACTCGGGTTGAAGCATGTCTTAATTCCAGACCTTTAACAAGCATGTCCTCTGATCCATCTGATTTATCCTATCTAACACCTGCTCATTTCCTAATAGGGGACTCTTTTATGGCGTTACCGGAAAGGGACGAAACTACCATTCCTAACAATAAGTTAGATCGGTGGAGACGCGTACAACAATTTTCACAAATACTATGGAAGCGCTGGAGTCGCGAATATCTCGCACAAGTGCAAGAACGAGCGAAATGGGTAAAAGAAAAGGGTCCTAAAATAGATATTGGGTCGATAGTTCTTATTCGAGACGAAAATATACCCCCATTAAAATGGAAACTTGGGAGAGTGGTAAACGTACGGACCGGCAACGACGGCGTAATTAGATCAGGTGTCGTAAAAACACAAAATGGAGAACTCTGTAGAGCGGTGCGCCAATTGTGTCCATTACCCTTTGATGGGAACGTATAATAATGTAAACTTACATATAAATATTTGAGAACTTGTATGTATTATTATGATTTATTTATTTATTATTATTTATTTTCTATTTTCAATAGTGTGTATCAGATTGTAGTTATTACTTATTTAAATTAAATTTTTTTGTTTTTTTATACGTACTATTTGTCTATTGAATGTTATATCTTTGTAATTATGCATTTTTTTTTTTTTTATTATTGATATATTAATTTTGTTTTGAAAACCATGTTTCAAGGTGGGCAGTGTACGGTCGTCGATCGACATTAGTTATCGCATTTGAAATATAAGGCTTCAGGCGTGATAAAGTCGTCGACGTACCCACGATAATGTTACGCGAAAATATATATAGTCAGTCGCGACGCGAATTTAGAACCGCGAATATCGTATTCTATCGTTTTATCGATATAAAATAAAATAATATTAGTGTATCAATCGCGTGTTAAAGTATTTTACCCTATACCTTACTATACTATCCGGAATCAGCTTATTAAGCACATCACGGTGCGAAACAATTTTTATATTAGATATTTCGTATAAATATCAAAATTGTCCATACTTGTAATTTTTGTGTTAAAATAAGATACATACTAATAGTTGGTTTTATTGTTTCAATCATGTAGTTAATGTACATTGTTTTTAATTCTAAAAACGAGTTATATTAATTTTTATTAGTATAATATAAAAAGTATTTTTCATAATTACAATTATTATAATATATTTTGTATAATATTATACATGGTTCTAACTACTATAAATAGATTACACGCATACTTTTGTCACATCATAAATTAATTATTTTCTGTAATGTTTATTCACAAAATCCTAATATTCTATATTATAATTGTAGATTAAATCAAAATTGGCAGAATTAACTGGCATATGATTTAAATTTTTTGAAATTTAAATAGCAGATTGTTTGTATTTATTTATATATTGTATGTAAAAGCATATAATTCTATACATTATGATATATATATCAATCTAAATTCGTTCGTATTTCGGAAATATTTAATAATACAATTTATACAAGAATTGTATTTTTTGAGATCATACTGTTCATATTCATCTTTGAAATATCTACAATTTCAAAAAAAAACAAAATTCAACGAATAAGAATGTATTAATTTGTTTTTTTGTACAATGCATTTATTTAATAGTAAGGAGTCAATAAGGTAAATGAGTAGTTCATTGAGACGTTCTTAAATGTGGATAAAAATTAAAATGCAATTATCATGGTATATAAATAACAATTAACTAACATGAAAACAAAATAATTAATAAATAAATAAATAAGAGACAAGTTATGATATGTATATAGTTGATTTTTATTTTAAGTTGGGTTTATAATATTAGTTGACTGTGGTTTTCGAAACAAATTGTACTGATACTAAGTTTCAATAAAAACCTTCCCCAACTATTATTTTTTAATGAATACAATTATTTTAATATCTCACATACTATGAATTTTAAAATTAATTCTTTTACCTGTAACTTTGATTATGAAGTACAAAAACATTTATTTTCGTTATGTCTCGTTAACACTTTTCATAATCAAAATTTTTTTAGAAATTATTTTTTTAAATTGTATATTGAAATATTATATATTATGAAAAACTAATATTAACTTACCCATATGAAAATATACATGTTTCAGAGCTACTTTGGAAGTCTCTTTAGTTAAAAAATAAACATGTTTTAAAATTATTTATATACCAGCTTGCTGATTAGTTTAAGGAAATATATATCTTTACTAAACGTCATATATTTTTTTTTCGATTATCCTTCCAACGAATATACACCAGTAAATATACACCACATTAACATTTACAACAAATCACTTACTATCAAACATCTTTTCAGACATAAAAACTAAAACATATTATACCCATTTTAAATTAATTTTAAATAAAATAGTGCCATTTATTTTATTAGGAGAAGTAAAAATATAAATTCTGTATCGTACTGATTAAATTAATTGATTGACACAAATGAAAACGTATTTGTTCATTTCGATCATAAATATTATTATTATTTATATAATTACGTGTAGAGTTACTAGGTTAAGTTAAATTGTATTAAATCTACTAATTTTAATCCTACAATATTATTTTAAACATGTATTTACATTCACATTTTTTCAATAAACTGTCAGTCTTTTTTATGGTTATAACATCTAAGAACATAAGTATTAGTTTAAATTATTATTTATATGCATTATAAACATAATTTACCTACGATTAATCGTGTGACAATAATTTTCATATTATACAGAAGAATAATATTAGTCATTAATAATAAGCATTATTACAAATATGTTTTTTCAAATTATATTTAGTATATAAGTTGAATAACTAAATTACAACTTTATCTTATAGAGAAAACAATATATTTATTTTTAATTGTTTTATAGTTAAGTGAATTCTATTCCTCTCCTAATTGATTACATGCATATACAAATGTATTTTTATTATTTAATTATTTATTGATTTTAAATTTTTTTTTTGATGAACATTTTATTGACCTATGCACATTTGAAACGCATACCAACGACTATTAGCTTAAGATTTTACAATATAAGGGTAAATAATTCACTTTAAATAGAAAAATCTAAGGCATTGATATATGTAAATAAATGTTAAAAATGAATGACAAATGAATGCGAACGTGCTATTCTTTTCAAACACCATTTCATTGGACTTTGAAACATGTTATTTGAAAGGTCTAAAAATTGAACGATTTTATTTGAATGTTATCAGTTTCGAATATATTCATTTCATTTTATTAAAATAGTTATTGTATTTAATAATTCAATGATCAAAATGTAACGTACTTGAGGTGGCTTTAGCATAGAGATAATTAAGATATTGACGTAATATGTCTAAAAAGATTAGATTTATTCAATAAGACATAAATGTCTTTTAGCACTATATTCGTATCCATAAAATAGTAAATGAGAAAAACATAAAGTACCTACTAATTATTTAAATATTAATTTTTGAGGTCTCTAATCTTAATGCCAATAAAATATGAGAAATGCAATTAAGTAAAATTACCCTTTTCATTGTCTAGAATATTATGCAAACTGTCTAGAAAAATAAAAATAATTGATTTTTTATTTTAATACGTATGTCATTATATTTTGGATTATCATTATCTCGTTAAAAATTACAATGCGATATTTAACATTTTCTCTACCTACACAAGCTTATAATTTTAAAATATCAAAATAAATCCAACTGTCAACTAGAAGAATTATTTTATTTTATTCTTCCGTAAATGCATTTTAAACCGTGTATCATGTAATTAGGCTATTTGGCATAAAACTGTTTGTTAGAATGTTTTCTTTTAATTTTGTTTCCACGTCCCGCTTAAATGCAAATACTTCACCACCTGGATACGATTTAAAATATATTAGAATATCCTGAAAAGAAGATTTTTAAAAATGTTTACGTCACTAAAACTAGTGCTAATATTATGATAATTGTAATTTTCTATTATGGGTTTTAATTGATAATATACTTGTCAAATTATGTTATTTATATAACTATCAAAATTAACTGATTTGGCGTATGCACAGTATTATACGAAAATGTACTATTAATTTAATTTTAATTGTTAAATTTAAAACATTTTTTTCAAATTTTAACTCAGTATCATTGGTCATTTTTAGTGTTATATATTTGTATATTTAATAACTAAAATATTATATTTATACTTAATAAATAATTGGAAAAACCCATGTAAAATAAGTTGAAAATTATTAAAAATATCTCAAACGTATTACAATATCAATAAAATAAATAAACAAACAAACAAATTTATCAATCTGTTCAACTTGAAATTCTAGTCTTGTATTATTTCAAGTATGTAGTTACACTTAAGTTATATTTATAACACAATAATATTTTTATACAACATTGAAATAATGTACAATAACTTTCCATTCATTGTTAGTTTTTATTGAATTGTATCTAATTTTGCAATTGATTTTTCGGTGTTATATTACTGTTTAATATTTCATTACAATCTAGTGTAGTCAAAAATAGTATGTCAAGAAAACAGATAATTTTAAATATTTCTCTATATACCATTTTACGCGTGTCTTCCCCGGGTGCCAGAAAAAATGTATTCTATATGGATGGTGCATGTGACAGAGATACAAATAACTGGACATGCAATAGATATTGAATGCTAATATCTAATCCAGTTACGTTAAATGTTTGTCATTGTACTTTATAGATCGTCAAAAAGAAAAATAGTTTTATAGGAAATTGAAGTATTTTAAATTAAAATGATATGCCGGTCGAAATTTTGCATAGAATTAAATAATATTTGAGGGCTTCTATGTATAATTTAGTGCTATCGTATAATTTTATTGGATTTACATTACGCAAAAATATTATAAGCTTATCTGTTTTTAGAACCTATTTTTACAGTGGTGATCGGAAGGAATTTAAAAAATTTAGAAATTACTGCATAGTAAATTTGCGTCAGCACATCAAATATTTAGAGAATCTAGATTTAATTTATTTACTTGCTCATTAGTTGGTAATAATATTAATATTTCTATGTCAACTAAACGACTTGGGAGATATGTTATTAATAATATTGCCTATTGAGTCCTACATAATCGACGTAAAAACGCATAAATTACAATTAGTAAGATCAAATTTTCCATTTTTTGTTAGTCATTGATTATTGCTAATTATGAGCAAAGATATCAGCAAACTATCTGTTGTATCGTCTAGAATCTAGATAATAGTACCCTAATGTTCAATTTCAATTTCAATTGTGTTAAGTGCAGCTATAGGTATAAACTTTGCAATGATACATTGACATGGTCATCTTATGTCCCTATTATTACAATTGGCAATATGTAAATTTTCCCTCTAAGAAACATCGTACGTTTACCTTAATTGGCTACTCTTAACGTACAAATCTCGCATCATTCTGTCTAATGCTTTAAAAGTTGTGCGATTTGTTATAAATGCATCATATCTTTCCAAATTATCAAGTTGCAGTCCCGCATTAAATTTACAGAGTTAGTTTGCTTAGAAATATTATTGATATTGGTATCGTCGTCATTGTCAATGTTCAAAATTATCTTGAATGTGACATGCGCAGTTCAACTGCCTTTTAAAATTGTGGTTTTAATGACGAATGATGACATAACAAGAGCAATTTGTTTGGTATATTCTACTTTAGTTAAAAGTAAATGAATTAAATACGTTTATTTACTGCCTCCAGATGCATCATGGAAATAATCCCTTTTTTTTTGTTATTTATTGATGACATTATAATTATAATACCGTAGGAGTGGATGTGATTTACCGTCTGCCACAAATAAAATTAACCACGCGTGCACATATCTCATATCAAAACTGTTTCATTAAAATAAATTAACAACTTGCGGCTTTTTAAAAGATATCTTCAGTAATTATTTGTTTTTCAGGTTTCATGAAATTTACACAAAATATTCACGAATTACACATAAAAAAATCTTTGTCAAATTATTTTCAATTAATACAAACCAGAAAAAAAAAATGGAAAGCATTTAATAAGAATTCGTGCATAGACAAACAAACACGGCGGATGACTGTATTTTAAACTAAGTAATTATGATAATTGCTTATTTATTAAATTTAATATAGAAAAAAGAGTGCATTAGTAAGTACGTAGTCATTAAAATTCTAAATAAATTATGATATTTCAACACATTGTAGGAATCTGTTGTTATTAATTTATCAAAATAATTATTATTAAAATTTGGTAAAAAAACCTACTTCAAATAGTGAATAATTCTTAATATATAACTTACAATTATAATATGCATGTTCGAAAGCTTCTGTTTTATTGAAGTTTACTAAATGGTGAAAATATTTAAACAGTTTAAAATTTTCTAACCATAATTTTATTTGACAATTTGATTTACAATATATTACGTGCTATACACTATGAATATAAAATAATTATTTTAAAATATGTCTTACTATCTAGTTTTTCAAATCCTGTGGTTTTAGCTAAAGGATAAATTTATATTTATAAAAAAATTATTAATATAAATCGAACAACTATTTGACAAAAATAGTTTATAAAGCAAAATTAGTTTATAATTTATCAAATAATATATTTGAATGTAACTTTAAGTTTATAATTTTCAAATTATTATTATTATGGACTACAATATTTTAAAATATGTATTTCAATATTAAATTTATGTGTTTAATTGTTTTATTTACAAACAAAATTAAACAACCTTATACGAAAAAATATAAGATATTTTTTTTTTGGAGAACGTCCAGAATTATATGATGCTATTTTCCTTTTTACCACTTAAAGTGCTTAAAATTAATGCAATATAGATAATTTTTGTTAATTATCCTATTCTACACAATTTGTCGGTCAATATAAGGATAAGTTGACAGATTGACAAATAAATACTGTTTTGTTTAATTATTCATTTGTTTAATATAATTATTTCAAATATCTGGAAAACGTTTATTATACTGTTCACAAAAATATTAGCAGAAGCTCTCAATATTTATTTACTTGTCATAATTGTATAACGTTACCGAATGAAATTATTATAAAAAGTTCATATTGAAATGTTTTAAATTTCATTTTTTCATTAATAAAAAACTAATCCACATTTAGGTAAAGTATAAATTATTTACTTATTTTTCACCTTTGAACAGGTTTATTATGAAGAATAGAAACAAATTGTAATATAATGGTAGATATTGATATTTTTTAATGACATTTTTAAACTATTATGGCAATTACCACATATTTGTAGATAAAGCTTATTCTGTTATATTGTATTTTTAATTATTCGTTCTTCCCCAATTATAAATTTTATTATCTACGTACTGACTTTTTTGCGTATCCGTATTGTGATTTATGATTATGCCATTTATAAGTATTGTTTAACTTTTATTTTTATTTTCATGTTTGTTTAAACTTCGAACCGTTCTCACTTTTGTCATGTGAATTATACGTTTTATTATAATGTATATATTCACATTATTTTTAACAATAAATAAAATAAGTTTACAGTATGGTTAGCTAGTAAAAGTTTTCTTAGATGGCATGAGCTCACACTATATAATATATATCATATATATTAGTTTAAAAAAGTTGTAATTGCCCATAACGTATTAACAAAAAAAATTGTATGCAATGCAGGGAATACTTAGTTGAATAAATTTCTAGAACAATGAAAAGAAAAATGTATACAACAAAAACTAAGAAATGTTTACAATTACATGATGGTTAAAAACGTCATCTACTCATTTACTATCTAAATATATGTTATTCAAAACAGTTAATTACAGGGATGCAAATTATCATTGCAACATACTATTGTAAACGCTAAGATATACTTAGATAATGTATATATATTTTAGCCATTTGACTCAAGTTTGATTTTCATTTTTCAAATGGATTATTATGTATATTAAGTATATATATATATATATATATATATATCAGGGGTGGCCAAACTGCGGCTCGCGTCATAGACTTATGCGGCTCGCATCTTACCGTAAGATACAAAACAGTTTTACAAAAAAAATTTTTCTTTTCTTATTTATTATCTATATTAATGTAACCTTTTTTTTTAATTTCGGCTCTTCCATATTTATTAATACATTGGGTAGTTCGGGAGTCTCTTCTCGCTGGCCACCCCTGGTATATATAGTATATATTATATATATTTAATATTTAGTACGTTCCAAGTTTTATAGCCATGGTTTTTATAGCCTATTAATCTCGCGCACCTTTTACTACTGTGAAACGTTATTCAAGAGGTGCGGCAGAGCAGAACTCGACCAAATCCGGGATCATCTCTGAACCACTGGACTAGGCCCGTACCCTTTCTAGAAGAAGGCACGTCTCAGTTAAGCGTCGTGTGGGTTTCTGCCCCTACCACTGGGTCTTGTGGTTTGGTAACTATTTAGTGCCTGTCCTACAACCACCACGTTGCAGCCGAGGTAAGCTCCTCAACCTTATGGGGCCCTGCGTTTGGAGCGATAAGCCAGTCCGACGTGACATTGGGACTTCCCGCTCCCATGTTACCAACTAGGATTTAAGTTGACCTTGGTAGATTAACCCGGGGCCTCTGGAACTATTCTAGCTCCCGACATGGTTAGTAGTGGATCATAACACATTAAATATACAGTAATGTTTACAACAATTATTAATCTATATTCTTACCTATACATTCTAAACAAAATTGAACATTTTTTATTATTAGTAATTAGCATTCGTATTGTCGTTAACATATATGTAAAAAACAATGGTAAGTCAAGACCTTCAAAAAAATACCGTTTTCGTCTAACTCGAAATTGATCTGTCAATAAAAATAATAAAAAATTATTAAAATTACCTTTACTATTGTCAATTACTCATAAATGAAATTTGTGAGCAACAATGGTTGTGCATATTTACACTGTAAATTGCAATAGTAATATGTATTTTAATAATGAAAATAAAAACAGTAATTGATAATTTCTCTGTTGCATTGCTAACGCAAGTTTTCATTTTTTTAGTTAAGTTTCACAAATTTCCAAATTTCCATAGACTATTTGACCAGAATTGAGCAGTATCCATGGCATTTAGTTTTGCCACTATGGGATCATTTTTAGTATAAGGAGTTGAACCTTTGAACATTTACAGCATTTCAATAAATGATTTCCGAATTTCCAAAGCGCTGATAAGTCTTATAAGTCATATCATGTCTTATCTTCACTTTCATAGGTTTGCTTTGAATCGTCCAACTTTCATTCGTATATGATTTAGTATTCTCCAGTTGATCATTTGTTGTTTTATCCAGGTTTTATATTGTGCACTTAATTATTGTTAGACTTGGTTATTTTATCCAAAACCCACATTTTCTATTACTACCCCATCCTTTTCGCCCACAACATTCAAACAACATACTTTGGTTATCATAAATATTTTTCTTTGTTCAATTAACTATCGAATTTTGTGTACATGGGACATTGTAAATCAATAATAACGTGCTTTTTATTTATCTCATAACTTCATCGCAACAAGTAATTTTTAACAATACATTTTTGGTAGTAGTCCATGTAGAAGTTTTTGACGCCCATCCACAAGTTCACATTATCACAAAACTCCATTGGTCCTATTGCATCTGTTTTATCTAAAAAAAAAAATTAAAAAAATGAAAAAAAAATAATACAAATTACTAATATTTGAATAATTCACCTATGAGCAAATCGTACAAGTAAATCATTAAATATGAATTTTGTTAATAGTCGATTTAGAAATATTTGTTTACGAGGTTTTTATAGAGTTATTCGAATCCCATTATCATACATTATAATTTTTATAATGCAGTACGTCCATGAATATTTATCTAGATATTTAATCATTATTTTCATGTTACGTATTACGATTTAAATAAAGCGTTTGTAAATAATGATACATACCAATATTAAGTAAAATATTTTGAAGTATGTATTGATAGTATCCATTAGCTACTACTAAAAAAATTTTGTAAATTAAATTTTTTTATTTCATTAGTTGTTACAATGTTTACAATATAAATGGGTAGCTCATAGATGACTTATATTTTATTACTTACTTTATTTCATTAACTATTTATATGTATATATTTTTTTTTGTAATATTTATTATAAAATAGTACTACAATTGTTGTTAATAAGATTTTTTTCTATATTTACAACTATAAATACAATTGTTTGAATTATTTGAGAATTCTAAAATTAAAATTTTCATTCGAATTTATTTTCTTTTTACTAATATTAAATTAATAATGTGTTTATTTTATCACAGAAAAAATTTGTATGATAAGTAAAGTTAAAATTAAATTTACATAATTGATAGGTGATCTAATTTTTATAAAATTTAGATGTCAGTTGGTTTATATTTATTTACTTAATTAAAAAAACATTTATTACATCTTAAAACAAAATATTAAATCAACCTGAATTTCGTTTGTTTTTAATTAATCAGTCATGACGTTCAGAACCATAATAAGTATTTGTCATATCAGCATAGTTAATAAATTATAACTTACTTCTCGTTTCATAAGCATCATATTCTTTGATTTTGAAATGAACGACAGATAACAATTTATTAGTATCAACATATGTTAAGTTTTTCGCTTGTTATGAGATAATTGGATATACTTAAACCTACTATTAAATGCTTATAAAATAACTATTCTTATTTATAATATTATTTTCAATATGTATCAAACAAAAGTAATGTATGATATAACAAAAACAAAAACAAAAAACAATTCATTTTTATGTTTTAGTAGAACGTATGAGACTCATTTCATCCTGAAACGATACAAAGAAAGAGTAAAAAATTAAATTATCTAAATTGGAATATATTGATATAACTAACTAATGAATTAAGTTAAAAAAATTAAGTATTTAATTTTTAGTCATACATTCTTTATATTGCTGTTTAAAATACAATCACAATATAAACTAGTGTGAATGAATACAAATGAATATTATTTTATTTAACTATCACATTAATTATACTATACAATAACAAAATATTTGATAAATTATCGTTATATTTATTTTTATTAAAATGTTTCAAGACATTTAATTATCAAAAACGTATATTCGCAATATATTTTAAAATAAAATATATTGAAAAACTATTAAAATTTAATTGACTAACTAGTTTTAAAAAATGCATTCATCAGTGCTGCCCTGGAATTTTCATCACCTAAAACATAAAAACGAATTTTAATTTATTTTAAACAGTGTTACCTGTAAGTAAAAACGTAAGATTTGTGAATATAAAATATTGATATAAACATATAATGCCATTTTATTTACCATTTAACAGTGTACTATAAAATTACTTACCTTTAAAACCTACTTCATTAAGAAACTCTAGAAAATCATTTTAATTTTAAAATAATATTGATATAATTTGATCAGTTTATGATTACCTATCTTAGCAAAAACATACTGAGCTGCTGGAAAGGGCGGACACGTTAGACAAGAACTAGGTGTTCTGTGATTAGCCATCGGTGTTCGGCAGCCGCGATTACTCGTTTCGGCCGTGTGTAGAGTAATTCTTTTATCAAAATTGTGAAAATTCTATACGGTCTGCGAACATATAAGCTTGAGTAATGCAGAAATCACGAAATTCAACAACAAAGTTCGTCGTGGCATTATTTAAGCACAGGCGTGACCAGTTTTGTGCGGGTCGACTGGATAATATTGAGCTAAACCGAGTGTAGGATGATTTAGGAAGATTTGGCGCTAGAGTAATTTTTCCTAATAATAATCACAATATCTGACTTAGCGTATCGCATGGCTGCGGTACGTAAATAAGGTGTAATAAATCAATACTAAATGTAATAATGTAATATATTATCGTTTATTTCTCATTTTGTCAAACGTAATATTACATCACCGATCAATTAGTTTTGCTACTATAAACGCACTTGTGAATAAATTTACTTTAGTTAAAACCACGACATGTTGAAACCATCAGATATTTTGTTTTAGAAAAAATATGTACATCATTAAAGACGTCGACGCCTTATCACATCTGTTACCTCGTGTAAGGGAAAATATAAATTTAATCGATCACAACAATAAGACTAAACCCACGAACTCTATTAATAACATATGGAACATATTTTCTAATAAGTATAATGTATTTGTAATTGCTCGATAATTTAAGTAATTATTCTTCTCCGATGAAGATGTGTACCTTTAATCCATTATATATACTTATATGTACATATTATTATGTACATTATATTAAATTATTTGCATATATATATGAGTGTGTGTGTGTGTGTGTGTGTGTGTGTGTGTGTGTGTGTGTTCAACTATACAATTACATGATACAACTAAGTCTTGAAGAATCAGATGATGATACATATTTATATTTAAACCTCCTATATTACAGTAAATTAGATTTTTTATAATTATATTAAAAATATTTTATATAAATTGTTAGATCAGAAATAAACACATAATTTTTGTTATGTATTAACTTCGTATTTTACATACATTAAGGCAATTAGTTTAAGATATCAATTGGTGAATTAACATATCATCGATTGAGTTTGATCCACTATGTAAAGGGTAGAACGAAATCAATAGCAATATATTTGTTTCGTTTCGATCATAAATAACTCAACTAAATATAGTGTACAGATGCTAATTAATATCAATGTATTATTATGTACAGTTGAGATGATTATTACTTTTACAAAATTATACTATCTATAATTACCAATACATTTTGCTACTTTGGTGTCGTGAGATTTACATTTTAAAAGATTTTGAAACCCTAAGAGTATAAATAGTAGTTTAGTTCTCAAATTTATTAATTTAAAAATATGTATCTACTATTATATGACAATATTTCTCAAATTATATATAATTATAATAAGTAATTGTTATATGTGTAATTTGAGAAATTAATTCTTTTGATTTAAAACCATATTTTAAAAGTTTACAATTTTCATGACCTATGTACACCAAATTAAGCCCAAAATTTTAATTTGTGATTGTCTGTTCATAGAATAGTAGATTAATAATACAACACACTTTATACAGTTATATCTAAAATAAGAAAAATATATATATTAAAAATTACTACGAACTTCGTATGTTTCTCTCACACCAATTCAATGGATTTTGAAGAAGATCATCTGTAGAAACTAAAAATTGATCAATTTAATGTAATGGCCATTGGTTTTGTATGTAATTAGCTAATATACGTAAGGAGTTATATAATATAAAATAGTTAAATGGTAATAAATTTACATACTTGACATAATGGTTCTGTAGAAATGTTCGAGATAATTACGTAAAATATCTAAAATATGAGTACATCAGATTTTTTCATTAGGTCTATCATTTCTATCCATTGAAAAAATGATATTATTCATTTTTTTTTTTTATTGATAAAATATACAATTTGGCAACTATGAAATTTAAATAAATAAAGTTATTAATTAATCATAATTTAATGTAAATATAGGTAATTTTGATAAACCATGACTCTTGTTGTGAGAATAACAAAAAAATTACCATTATTTATTGTTTCGTGATCAATGACTAAAAAAAAAATATATTTTTTTTTCATTTATCCTAGAATATATTTTTCTATAATTGTTACGTGAGAGCTTAATCTGTCGCCTTGATAAAAACAAATCATAAGAGAATGTTTAAAAAAATAATGTTTGTTAGCAATGCTTGACTCGGAATGGCGATCCTGATCGCCCTGAGTGCCGGTCACCGATATGCGTTGCCGCCGCCACTTGTTGGTCAAGTGCTTTACGCCGTTCCGACATTGTTGTGCAGTCGCGTTCACGTATCCTGTTCGCGCATGTCGGTTTTGTACCCTTTCGCGTACCAGATCATTTTTAATATTTAATTTTTTTTTTTTGGTACTACTGTTAATAATCTTTTGTGCGCCCACTGGGGACAAATTTCATAATTTTGTTGTTTTTGTATTCTCCCACCGTACCTCTTTAACAAATAAGAAAACCGTTGCATGTATACTTTCATTTCTTTTGTGTGTCAATTCAGTCTATTTTTACTAGCATATTTTGTTGTCATTATATTCGTTTCCTGCTTCTTCTACCGGTTAACTTATAAATTTAATACTACCGGACATTTCATTCGCATTCGGGAAGGTCACATGCGCATAAATAATATCATTGTATTATTAAAAAATATATTATATGAATTATGAAATAATGAACACTTTATGTGTGTATTTAACAACGAAATTTAATTAAATTAAGTTAAATTAATGAAGCCATAATAATATTTATACTTTATCATTTCTATATCAACAACTTTGAATATAAATCTTCAACTAAACAAATTATTTATTATTGAATAACTTTGATCATCAAATTTCTGATTTCTAATCGATGCCAAGATAACTATAACCGACCAATAATTACTTGAGACAAATTGACGTATGCATATGCATATTATTTGAGATTTTCAAAGAATTATGAATTCAAAAAATCCAATAATTCTATGTGGAAATTGCACTCTCGATTTGAAAAATGAGGAAGAGTAAATTTTATAAATTTCATGAAAAATATGTTCAAAACAAATCAAAAAATATTTATTAATTATACTGAAATTAACATAAAAATGATATTAGCTAGACATTTGTAGAAGGATGATTTAAAAATTTACGTTATTTATATTAGTTTTCATTAATTGTTTTAATGTACAACAGAACAGTATTATTGGATCGTTATATAAAAATCAATAATGCCTATAATAAATGTATAATATTATAGCTACTAATAGTGTAATTATAACAATATATACTTGTATAATATTAATGTTTTATAATGAATTACTATAGTAAGTAGTATGTTTAATATGTGCTGTCGAGAATTGTGGTGAGAAGAGTGAATCGTTAATTTCGTTTATAGAAGGTAAAAATGGACTTTGATTTGTTGTAGCTTACGCATAAGAGCGAGAAGACAGTAAAGATGAATTAGTAACGAGTATTGCTTGCTGAGTGACTTTACAATTAATATTATTTATTTTATTTATAAGAAGGTACCGTATTTTTATTTGTGTAGGTACCGTATTTTTTTGAGGTAGGTGTTCGTAGATGTTGGATTTCTTTATCCCTTGTAGTTTGATGGACGATCACCATTATATAGGGCATATTTGACTAGCGTATACGGATTTTGTTATAACTTGGAGATGAGTGGTCTTCTCCACAGCAAATGCATATGAGAGAATAAGCACAGTATTTTCTAGAGTTTCCGTAATCTTAACAGTTAAGACTTTACACAATATCTCTTCTTTTGTGTCGCTCCTCTATTTTTACTTTAGCATTAAAGTCATTATCCTTCTCTAAGATAAGTCATGTAGAAGACGTTAACTGACCTCTGACTGATCGCCGGCTAACAATTATTTGGCCAACTATTTGCTGGCTGGGGAGCTAAAATAGTGAGAGTGGTTTTAACCCGTGGTTGACCCACCAACATCAACATAAATCCTAGTTGGTACCATTGGAGCGGAGGAGCTCCACTGCCACGTCGGACCGACTTGCCGCTCAGGACGCAGTACCTCTGCAAGGTTTAGGTACCTACCTCAGCTGCAACGTAATGGTCGTGGGACAAGCACTAGATATTCACAAACTACAGGACCTAGTGTTAGAAGACAGGAACCAACATGACTTGGGAAACCGAGTTATGCCTTCTCCTTTAAAGGAGAATAAATAAATAAGAATAATAAATAAATATTCCTAAATAAATAATAATACGGAATAAGAATTTTGACACGTGCGCACATGACCACTGAACACGACATACTTCGATATAGAAATTAAATATTAATATGGTAAAGATTGAAAGCCACACGCAGAGAGGTGTAACAGTATTACAAATTAAGTTGTTGAATCTCGTTTCAAATTTGCACGTGATTTCCGGAATTCATTCCTAGATTCTTCAAAAATAAAGCATATATTACTCACTGAAATAGTATGCATGTTTGAAAGCTTCTTTTTTATCGAAGTTCACTAAACGGCAAAAATAATACAGTAATTCAAACTTAATACTATTATATCCATTTGGAAATTTTAAATTTTAAATTGACTATTTAAAAGTAAGTCTATTATGAATGTAAATATATTTTTGATATGATATCATTCATGTAAACCTATTTCATTTTAAATTTAAAAATTAGCGAATAACTGTACGATCATACTAACTTTTCATCATTCCAACATTTGTAATTTCATCTAAATTGTGATTTAATACAATTATTATAAATATTAATATAAAAAAAAATAAATATTTAACTAGATATACATGAATTTATTAAATTTGTACGTAATAACGAATTTAACTTGCTATTATTATTATTATTATTGAAAACGATTTTTAGTAATTAATGCATTTCAGTGTTTCGTATGACATTTTTTTATCTTCAATTTGTATTAGAAAAACTTAAATGCAAAGCATATAGAAATAATTGACAAAATATTTATGATCCTAATATACTTATATGAATAATATGCTGTTCATACATATGGTGTCATATATAAAGCAATATGAATCAACATTATCATTTGTTTAACTCTGTTTAATGTATCTGTCGATGTTAAAATTGATAAACATTACCATAATAATAATAAACATACATAAACCATTCGCAAAAATATTTTTAATATTAAAAATAAATTTGACAAATGAAATATCAAAGAAGAATGAAAGTGATCCATTTGTTAGCTATTCATTACATTTTATTGACAACAACAATAAATAGTATACGAAAAATATTTTTTAACGACATATAAGTATATACTTATAAATGCAAGTTTTAAAATGTAAAGTAGTTGCGATTATTCGGTCGAAACGAAAACACGTTTGTTGCATTTCGCTTGCTTATCTACGTCGTGATAATTTTAATTAAGTTTGTTAGTCAATTGTTAGTTCTCTTCTCAACTATCACAGTGAACGTTGACCGGTAGGTATGCCGCCATTACCGAGCCGCAATCAGCTTGCTCATCTCGATAGTAAACCGCCACCCATCATTAACAACAAAAACACCGATAATCACAATAAGAAAAATAAAACCATTTCCCCCATTGCACCTACTGCACAGAATCTGGTCAAAAAAGTCAAAACGTCTGTTGTGACACAACCTTCGATTATCAATTCTATCTCCACCATTGAAACATCAGGCGAAGTGGATAAACAGTACAATGAGGCCGAAGTCTTTACATCTAGCTACAGTGGCCCTCTTCATGTCATTATTTCTTTTCAGAGCAATAAGAATATTGGTAATCTACATCCCGTCAAACTAGGAAAATTTTTCATAAAAACTTTCAACGGCATAACAAACATCTCACCTATCGGCACACACAGAATTAAAATAACTTTTGATTCGTTTTATAATGCTACTACATATCTTTTTCGTCTTAGTTACCTGAAAATGACTATATTGCCATCATATATTATGTACAGCCTTGGTGTCATTCATCTTGATTTGTGTATCTTGGAGGACGACTTCTAGGAAAGATGGGAATGCTTTCATAAAATTGTCGAATTTCGGTGTATTAATATTAAGCGTAATAATGAAATTATTCCTTCGAAACTTGTCGAGTTATGATTTTTATCACGAAAATTCCTTGAAAATCTTAGTATTTTCAAAAATAATCATGCTATTTTTCCCAATATTCGTTCGCCCGTTTAATATATGTACTGCCTCCGCTTCGTCCATACGCAAAAATGTTGTCGCAGTAAGCAACGGTGTAGCAATGTGGTTAAAGTTACCACAATGAACCATACATTGAACGGGTGAACGAATACGGGGAAAAACAGCATAAATAACTTTGAAAATACTAAGATTTTCAGGGAGTTTTGGTGATAAACATTTTGACTCAACAAGTTTGAAGGAATAATTTCATTATTACCCTTAATATATGATATTTTATGGCAGCATTCCCATCCTTCCCAGAAGTCATCCTTCGAGACAAACAAATTAAGACGAATAACACCAAGGCTATACATAAGAGATCTCGGTATGAAGGCAACATAGTCGTTTTCAGGTAACCGAGAAGAATAAATTCTTCTTTATCCCTCCGTTTCTTCCTCGTCAAATTTTTAATTTTTAATTAATAAAAGGTTTATTAATTTCTTTTCCCGTCTTCTCATCGGACACAACTTGTTTTTCTATCTCGCCTTCTACCTTTCTTTAAAATCATTCCCTCTATGTCCCTTACACCAAGAGGAGGCATCCTGTGACTTGAATCATATCATATTTAACTATCCTTATCTCTTCTTCTTCCGTCTTTTTAACACTTATTCTCTCTAGATTTCCTTTCACCAAATTTATATTATATTCATAACTCTTGTTCTCTTATTGTTATTTATCTAATTATTAATTTCATCCATAACGCTTGCATCCTAATTTAGATTATTTTATATATTTATATTTATAAATTATTTTTTACTCCCTCTAAAATAGTGGTATTGCTGTATTTTTTTTAACGAAAGCAAAAAAAAATAAAAATAAATGTAAAGACATGTTAAGTATTATACCCAAGTGTGCTCTACATTATATGTATGAATATATATATATATTATCATGTATTTATTATGGTATATTAGTATTTACAAAAATTAATAATCATTAATCTTACTTATGCATTCTAAAAAAAATTACATACATTATTATTGAAAATTAATATTCAAATTTTATGTATATACGATTATGATTTTTTTTTATAATATTGTTGGTTATATTAAAGAAAATACATTTTAAATTAATAATTTAGTTACATAGTATAAAATATGTCTTTCATTATGTCTGTCTGTGTATGCTCTCGTTTGAGGCGTTTTCTGCATTATCCATTAAATAGCGCCGTACGCTAATAAAAGGTGTATGGTCAGTAAGTTTCAGCCAAAAAACCATTGGACACACTGTTAATGTCCACTAGTGTTACACTTTTGTTAATAAATAATTATTTGATCTTTTTTTTTTTTTTTAACATTATTGTGTCAAATAAAATGCGAATTTACTTATTGAATAGATTACAAAAGATATATTTGTTAACAATTAGGAAAAATTAAATATTCATTATAAACACCAAATAAACATAACGCAAACATAACGTAAGCTTTTTTTATGACTATCGTCGCACATTACCGGTTTTCGATCTTCCAGCTCATTAGCAAACAAACATATTTTAAGTATTTAAACAATATTTACTTTAGAATTAAATTAAATTGGCCCAATAGAAATACTTTAATCCATAGTTGAATAATGTATTAGTGTTTATTATTTGATCAAAGAAACGCCTACTACCAACAAAACAATCGACAGATTAATAGGACAATCCAAAGGAACATAAAAATAATACAAATTAATAAACTATTCTAACTTATAGTAAATGCATAACTTATATTTACCATTTGTATTGGAGTTTGTAACTATAATTGATATAATAATTATAGCAAGAGCGAAAATGTAATTATTCTTGAAGAACAACATGTTTATTGTCTTTTCTATATAGCTAAACTGATATGTTATTACAAAACTACCTAAATCCTAGAGATAATATTATACAAGTCTCAATAAAATCTCGACATAAGTGCAAATTGTATATTTCTCATTGCGCTGTTGAATAAATAAACGTTATAAAAATATTTAATTTGTTTAATCAAAACACACTGAAGTCAATGAAAAAACTGCAGACCTGTTGTTTACATCACATGGCTAGAGTAAAAAAAAAACGTTTAAGTAAAAATTAAATACTTTTATTTATATGTTAATCTATATCAACTTAGAAACTTAAAATTTTTCTATTCGCTCGAACAATTCCGAAGATAAATATTTAACTGCAAATAATTTTATCGGATCGATAAAGCTTGTCTCAGTGGGAACTATTAATACTACAATTAATTAATCAGTTAAATTAATAATATGTGAAATCATTTCTCTGTTGTTTGACACCTCTATAAAAATCTTTAATAGCTAGCGTCTTTACTACTTATTCAAATTGATGTAATAAACAAGATCGTACGATTATACTTTTCTGTAAGACCTACTCATAAATTGAATGCTCCAAAAATTTAGTACTGTTTTATGTGTAAACATATGTGTCTCGATTGTATTATAATATGCATTTTTACGTTGACATTTTTAATTGGATCGAATCCGATATGCAAAACCTTACGTCTATTTAAGTAAATAGTAAATGTAGTTCCGATTAGGTTGGTTAGTTGGATAAAGGTGTTACATATTTATATAAATTTTTTCTTAGATCGCTAAGTTTGCTTCGATTATACTAGCCATTTAATTAAAAAAACACTTTGAAAATGTAATAACATTTAAGACCGGGGGATACATTGCAATGAAACTGTTGGGATGATTCTGATTTTTATTTTATTTTGTCCGGTTCTCAACAACCACATATTATAGATTCATATATTGTAAATATATGTAAAACGAGTATCTTTTGTTTATTTACAGACAAAACTCATACAGGTGATAGTTATTTACATAAAATATTTACGAATCACGTCCAGAAAGTATAGTTTTCTACCCTGTAGGCACAAGAGAGAAATCGTAGAAACAATATTAGCACCACAGTGCAATAAAGTGATTCGTAATGAAGAGAATAAGAGATAATTTACCTCAGTACATGGGAAATTGTGACCACAATAACATTTTAAACGATTGCGTTTACCTCATTTGCCTTCAACTTTCTACAACAGTACGCTTGGTATGAAATTTGTTCTATTACGTTCGTTTCTTTGTTGGGAAGAATAAAACACCAATCAAAATTTAACGAGAACTTGAATCTGAATATGGAGAAGGTGTGGTGCAATACATTTATCAATTATTTCTATGTATTTTCTTTATTTAGTTTGAAGATATAAAAATATCAGACGTAAATTTAATATTAAAATACATTAATTACTAAAAATCATCTTTAATAATATTAACAGCTTAAACTTGATATCACACACAAATTTAATAAATCCGTGTAGATTTAGTTAAATATTTATTTTATTTATTCATATATCAATTTTCATAATTATTATATCAAATCACAATATATAAGAAATTACAAAAATTGGAAAGATGCGTAAATAGTATAATCATACTCAGGTACCCCCCGGAATTGTTAATCAACCGATAGCGTGGGGCATACCTAACCTCCGTCAATTGCTCGTCGCTCCCCCGGCGACGCTGTGCCCTGAAGGGATTTATATTATTGTACTGTTATAATATATGATATTCTGACTAATAATGATAATTTAACTAAAGTTTACTAAAAATCGTTATAGCTTTATGAATATTCAAGATTTATAAAACCTCAGGAAAATAAAATATGTATTAATTTTACAACAAACTGTTTTATTTACCATCCAACCATTTGTCATTTGTTTTTCGCATGTTTTTTAGTTTGCCTATATTTTGTTGATAATTAAGGTAAAATGTAAATAAATTGAACTATTCTTCATATTTTTGTATTTACCTTGTATCGACTTCGAACACTTACAATAAAATATTAAATAAAATGATATCACAATTTTTTTATTATTTCAATTATATTTTTGTGGAACAACCTTAATTCTTCAACTAGGTTTTACTTTTTATATGCCACTAGTATAATACAGATACTTACATTGAACTTAGACTTAGTAGACACATATATAGAATTTTAAACTGAACTGATCTGATTGAATGTACTAATTATGTTACCATTTTCTAAAACATTGAGTACTGTAGCTTGTATATAAGTAAAACATGAGTTTATAAAATGTCAATCTCGATAAATTCGTAAACAACCAATTTCTTATACTCTCTTGTTGTCCGCTTAATATCAAATCCATACATTATATACGTCTGGTCAATATATACGGTTTTTTTTTAATCACATTAAAAATTACGATTATAAAAAGGTAAAATTCCCATAAATCGGATAAATGGTTTATTATACAAGTATATATTGTGAAATTTTATTATGATCATAATATATATATATAATAAGATATAATATACATATAATAATGTTGGCTGTATAGACAGTATAGTTGCTATATATTTATATAATTAACTAGCTGAATACCCGTGCGTTGCAAGGGGCAAATGTAGATTTGTATATTTATATTTTTGCCACTGATGATTTTTAAATTTCCGCTCGATATTTAGGAAACGTTTTGAATTAATTCGTGTTTGGTAGATGTCGTCTTACAAAAGTTTGTTAGCAATGTAATACATTGTGTAGAATAGTCAATTGCCAACTTCCCATTCCCAATATCCAGCAATTGTTTTGCGAAACGTTAGACGAATGCATCATTTTGTAGTTGAACACGCATATTGGTTTTCAAAGTCAATTTGTTGACATGTCGTCATAGAACTGAATATTTGAGACATGCATTAAGTATTAACTTAATTACAGCGTGTGTTGAACGTGGGATCCCGGCAGAGTTTGTCGAAAATCCCCTGACAATAGAATGAGTGGCTCCACCAAAAGGCTGTCTATTACCCCTCAAATCTTGCAGTGTACGATGAAGCGTTTCTAAAGCTTTTTTGTTGTGGATACATTCGACATATGTACCCAAGTCATAAATATCAAATTATGTTTCACGTTGCGAATCACGATCATATGCAGTATTAGTAGGTCGGATCGGTGCATACATTTCTAATTGCACCAATCCTATGTTAGCGATTGCCAAACATATACCCTCGATCAAATGCAACGCCACATACACGTTTGGTGTGAATTATAAGCTAATATTCGTTGCTCGCAAACGACGTAGGATATCTTCACTCATGTCATCATTGTATTTTTCCCAAAGATCTTTTGAATTGGATGGGAAACACATTGTCAATAATATCGCAAATAATGAACGTATTTAATGTGGTTGAGCAGTATTTGATGCATCAGCGAGTGCTGTGTCCCAGTGGGCATCGCTCTCAAGAAGATTTAATTCCTGGCATGCTTCTCGATAGGTCATACCTACTTCAACATTGACTGTTCTCAGTTCTTGGAAGGATTTCGGTCCACGTACATTAACTAATAGTAATCGCAAGTAAAAACATTCTTGATTGTTTAGATGTACTGTACAAAGACGGCTTAAAGCGTCGGACGAACATAAATTCGAATGTCTACCAACTGGTTTGCTCTTTCTACGACGTTGGAAAATTTTGGCTGATGTATTCCATGTGTAGTATTTTGGCACTTCTGAGTAAAGAAGCGTTCTTGCGAACAAATCATCCGTACACAAAGAGAAGAACGCAGTTAACGTTGTTTGCGGTAGAAAAAATGCTCTTGCATGTACATTTTCCGTTGTAAAATACACGCACTGTCCATTCTAAATATAGACAGCCAAATGAACAACTGTTGAATGACCTTCATGAATAGGAAATGATAAATTACGCCAAACAGCTTCATTGATACTAATGTTGCGTCCTAATTGATATCTTTCAATTTCATCGATTGGTGCCGATGCATTTCCCACTCCAAAAACTGCCATATCGCATCCTTTGTTAACATATTTGCATATGTATTTGATCGATTTTACTGAATTGCAATACTCGACATTGATATGTGTTTTGAACGTTTTAGAGAGTAATGGTGAATACGACACAACCCAACGATTATCGACTTCAATGTCATTGTTGCGCACTTTTAGAGTGATGAGTATGTTGCCATCTTCAGTTGATCGTCGACGATATTGGAGATATCCATCATTGCCAGTGATAGTTTTGGCATGTAAGTCTCATGGATAGCGTTTCGTGCATTTTTCATCCTTCATGCTTGGAGATTTGTTGTTGATCGCTCCACATGGGCCATGAATCATGTTTTTGGTAACGACTTCGAATAAGCCTGGATCAATGTCGACGTATTTCTGCTGAGATGACTGCATCAATTTTGTCTGGTGTAATTCTATGAATTAAATAAATCAAAACGTGTGCATGCGGCAATCCTCTTTTCTGCCATTCAATGGAATACATCCAACAACGTGTCTCACCAAAAACACGATACTTGTAAATGAAATCCATAAAAGATTTCAATTTTTGTTTGAACACACTTGCAATGATGTCATGGCGATCCAAAAATGATTGTCTAGGCAAAAGAAGATCTCTAGTTTCATCCCACGTAGGATTGCTCGTGAATGTAATGAAAAAATCCGGACAGTCGTATGCGCGAACGTAAGTCATTGCATCTTGTGCGTATTTATACATATGTCGTGGGCTTCCTCCAAATGTAGCCGGAAGTATGACCATTTCTCCCAGTTCATTAGGATTGCCATCAGTAGCAATCGCATCGCGTAAATGAATATATTCTTCCGAGCGCAGTTTGGTTTGATTCAACCGAAGGAAGGGAAATCGTTCGGTTTCGATTTTTGCATACATATAACATACATATACATACAATTTCACTTTTCCACCTGCGCAGCACATTCGTGGAGTTTTCTTTTAAATTTTAATGCACGGCAAGATTCGCATAACTTGTCCATTTTTCCAATGACGATACTTCCTTGGCAACTGTAATCATATTCCGCATCGTAATGGAACGCAGCAAGATTCAATTTAACGTGCAGCGTCCGTCTGGATCGATCATAGTGTTCTCTTTGTTTTGACCGGGGGCTGTACCGAATATGGCCGGCTTACCCGGTCTTTAGTGGACTGTATAATTGTTTTACAACCGATAAAATGTACGGCCTGGCGCGTAAATATTTATATGCAATCAACGTATATCAAACTACAAATATTTTTATTTACGGCTCACGCGAGCGTTCAAAAAATAAGGCGATATACGTATATATATACATAAAACGAAGTAGGTAACAGATATGTACTATTTATTGTTATCTACAAGATTAATAATTAATGATCAAATTGACTTATGTATACTTACATTTAACGGTGCGCAGACTGGCCAGCCGCTACCTAAGCTTAAAATCATGCAATATAAAAGGATAAATATAAATAATAATTACAAATCAATCAATACAAAATAATAAAGTATAAATTAATAAATTCAAATTAATAAACTACAGCGTAATTTTTACAATACAATTGTGGCGGTTCGTGCGCCATAAAAACACAAGTATAATTAATAACACGTTTTTATAAAAACATTAATCTATGACAATTGCGGCGATTAGCGCACGCTCGAAATCAATTATAAATTTTCGCGATTTGCGCTAAAAATTACAAACATTTAAGTATATTCAAACAATAAATTCATTTAACAATAAATTGCGCGACGACAACAGCGGATACGCACCAGATACCACTTTTCGATTCGGGCTACACATCAGCACTACTAGCTATTATATAATAATTCACAACTAATAAAAATAAAAATAATAATAACGATAATAAGACGTTAATAACGTCCGTACATATACATGTGCGGCCGACTCGTTGCGCACCACTATAGCTTCAATTATCAACTTCAACACTCTTCTTAAAGTCCGACTTGCTCTTCGTTGGTCAATGGTATAAGTCGAGCGGAATTGAGCAGTTCGTTCTCGGTCGGTTTCCAGTCGTGATGTTTGTTGTTCGGTTGTTTCGGAAGCTTGAAAGGCCATTATCGTTTGTGCTACAGATGTAGATCAGCCAATCGTTTTCCGTTTGGGTGGCATAACTGTCGATGATATAGTGGAGAAATTCGTAATCAGAATCTGACAGTGGTAGAAGCACGATGATAGATTCGCCCTTGGATTTTGAAAGTTGACATGTAATTCTCACGTACGACGCTAAAACGTTGACGATATAGGTCGATAAATATACATTACCATTGCTACTACACGCAAACTACCTACACATTTGCAAGGCGCAACATTACTAATTACCTACGAAAACTGAGAAATTGTATTTTCTAATGACAAACTAATAAAAAATCACGCCAGAATCTTTATAAAAAACAAATGGCAGTTGCCCTTGGTAATCATCTGACGTCACACCCTTATTTACGGTGAAAGGTAAACAACTCGTAGTTGAGAAGAACCACCGGTTTACCGGTGCCAGGTTTTGAAACCTTTAAGGAGCCGGATTTTGAAAACTTTTAAGAGACAAAAACCATCCCGGACCACGCTGAGTATGTAGAAAAAAACCATATCAAAATCCATCCGGCGGTTTGGCCAGGCATCGATAATATACAGACACCAATTTATTTATATATATATAGATAATACGCCGGTCAACATGTACCTCCTAGTAACGGAAATTTCTTATTGTTATTGTTATTTATTGTATAACATACTCGCGTCCATGTGTTATGTATACATATTGTTATTAATAATTGGAGCGCGGATTTGTATGCAATTGCATATGTATTTTGGTTTATTGTATGATATGCTAAGTGAGCACGAAATTTGTTTCTTGGCATAACGATTTAAACAATGAAATTTTTTTAGTGCATATTTTACATATTTCGACATTTTTATTTTTTAAGAGCTTATTTAACAATTTTAAATGCATATTTCATCTTAGAGTGCATATTTTGGTGTTAATTTGATTTTTAAACAATTTTGAAGTAATTACCGTTACAAAAAAATAATCGCTCTCAGATTTTGTGGGAAATGCCCGTTAATCGGTCTGGTGTGTCATATTTCATTTTATTGTGTGTAGAGTCTCGGCCCTTAAATTAATTATCTTTATCGGTGAAATAATCAAATAATATATACGAATACTCAGAAAATATCGGTTTCGGTATCAGACCAATAATATTATTTCATTCTGTAAAAATATTTAGTATCAACCGTGTGTTCGTGTCTGTCGTAGTGCGTGTCTTCGTGTATTATATTTTTTCAAGATGCCGAAAGAAAAATCGTCTTCATCGAGTCGTCTTCGTAGTTATGTGCGTGAATTTGGCGAGAATATTTTTTCAACCGATGGTCAAGTAATACTGTGCAAATTATGTGAAGTAAAAGTTGGCCACGATAAACGATATTCAATTACACAACATATTAAACTGAAAAGCATTTAAAATCTGTAAGTTTGAGCCAGACTAAAAAACAAAATTTTCAAAGTTTACTCACTAATACAGTATTAAATAAAGATCCATTTTGTGTAGATTTATGCAATGCACTGGTTTCGGCAAATATTCCGCTAAAAAAACTTAACGATACACATTTCAAATCATTTTTGGAAAAATATACTCTCAAAAAAATACCCGATGAATCGACAATTCGTAAAACTTATTTAAATGATTGCTATATTGAAACAATGAATAAAATTCGTAATAATGTCGAAGGAAAAAAGGTGTGGTTGTCAATTGATGAAACTTCAGATATTGAAGGACGATATGTCGCCAATGTCATCATCGGAACATTAGAAACTGATGGTCCAGGTACTTCCTGTCCAGCAAATTACTCCACTATTTCAAAACTATTTGAAAAATCTCTAAATTTATTGTGGCCTGAAGGTTTACAACATGATTCTGTACTGTTATTTTTGAGTGATGCTGCGCCGTATATGGTAAAAGCAGCCGGTGCAATCAAGGCATTTTACTCTAAAATACTCTACGTTACTTGTTTAGCTCATGGATTACATCTTACAGCTGAAGAAGTGAGAAAATGTTTTCCGAATGTGGACAAAGTTATATCAAATGTTAAAATTTTTTTTTTTTTAAATCTCCTTATCGCGTTGCTTTTTTTAAAAATGAAGCACCTGGTCTGCTTTTACCGCCAGAACCGATCATCACTCGTTGGGGGACATGGCTAAACGCTGCTACATACTATTGTGAAAACATAGAGCAAATTCGTAGTATTGTCAAGCAGTTAAACCCAGTTGATGCAATTTCTATACAAATGGCTCAAGATGTTTTAGCGGACAAATCATTGGATGCGAATTTAATATATATAAAATCTAATTTTGGATTTTTACCCGAAACAATTAAATGTCTAGAAAAATCGGAAGTTCCTTTGAATGATGCTATCACTTTGATTGAAAACACAAAAATATCTTTTAAAAATGTAACGGACAAAAGGGTAAATCTGTTTATGAAAAATTAAAAAAATTCTATCAAAAAACGAAGGCTTCGATACACTAAGTAAAATGTCAAAAATTTTAAATGAAGAAAGTGAATCAATTAAACTTGGCGAAGTTTTATCCCCAAATGATATAACATTTTATAAATATGCACCAATTACTTCAACAGATGTGGAGCGGTCATTTTCGAGGTATAAAAATTTATTGACTGACAAACGTAGATCAATGTTAATTGAAAATATTGCTAAAATGATTGTCATACAGTGCAATTCAAATTTAGGTAGGTACCTAAGTAAATTTCTTTTGAGATACATTTTTAATATTATTGATTCCGATTTTTTCTTATAGATTAAAACTCTAAAAAACGGCCAGGAAATCAAGAATCAAGGAATCAAGAAATTAAAAAAAACTATTTTTAGGACAAATGTAATCATTTAAATTAATTATTATAATAATAATTTATTATTATTTTATGGAAAATACATGTAATTTTTTGGTGCATATTTTTTTATGCATGCATATTTAAACATTTTAGTGCATATATTAATGCATATTTAAGATTTTTTAACGTATATTTGGTAGGTTTTTAAGGCATATAAATCCGCGCTTTAATAATAATAAACAATTGTAACGCACTGCATTTTGATTACGTGTATCTGCGTAAACGCAGTAATGTTTAAACAGCCGTTTTACTGAATACAGTGCCACGTTAAACGATATTCTGCAGCTCAAGAGCGAAATACATTTTGCACAGCCATATAATCATCATTATAGGAGATGAATCTACACGACCCCCCTATAATTTTCATTATCCTAGCCCATCTTTCGTTTTATATAAAAAAAAATTGTTTAGAAATGTTTATTCTTCTTTTTTCTTCTTCTTATCCTCGCCTCTATCCCCAAGTTTCTATTTGAGGTTGGCCACCTGTGTTTTAAACCTTCACAAGACATGATTTCAGACAGATACTTAACAACAAATTTCGCGTTATTGTTACTTATTATCACATCTCGCAGGGTTTAATTATTTCAATATACTATTTATAGTTTAACAAATGCGTCTGTGTATCAGTATCGAATATTCGTATACAGTTATAAAGCAATACTTTCATACCCACGTGTAGTATGTAGTGTGTGTGTGTGTGTGTGTGTGTGTGTGTGTGTGTGTGTGTGTTTGTATATTATTAAAAATTGTAACCTCGTATGCACGTAACAACAATATGATCAATATGAAGCTAAATAACAGGTAGCAATTATACTTTATAGTATACGTTATACTATAGTTCCATATACAGAGTGATTTTCTTATCAACAACCAAACATTATTGTTTACGAATACATAGAGGTATTCGAATTGTTATCTAGTCCGATTTCATATCGCAAGTTCTTTTTAAATTATCATTTTTTTTTCAATCGAAATAATATTAAGTTTGAGTTTGAATAAAAAATGACACTTTCAAATTCAAATTTCTCAAAAAATATATCTGTTATCTTAAATCAATATAATACAGATAGAACTTTATAAATTTGTAAAAGTACTCGTATATGTTAAAAGTTGTTAGATGAGTAGTATAGATGAGTTATAATTGTAGATTTTTTTTAAAAATAAATTGATAATTAGTGAATATAAAGGAATGTCATAAATGTACGAAAAGACATTTGAAATTTATGTGGTATATCGGGCTTAGATTAAAGAATTTTGTAACGAAACGATAGTGAAAGCGTTGCCTCTCCGCAATAAAATTCAAATTTTTGTAAATGTATTTTTATAGATAATTTAGTACATCACTACATTAATTAGTTGTTTAGTTATGTATACAATTGAAAAATTCGAGTGACAATTAGTAAGGAGTAGACAACTTTGTTGAATTTGGTTGGATCTTGAAAATTAAACTTGTATACATAATAAAACTTCGTTGATACGTATGTTTTCCACTAATATCGCTGGAAATAACTGACCACGTAGTCGACTGAAATGTATTTAATATATTAAAAATGGACAATATTGTATTTTATAATATTATATAAGTAAGTATATGTATGGAACGAAATCAACTCGTAATTTTTATTTAGGCAACTTTTGTTTATTTTCCTTTTCAAAAGGTATTTTTAAATACGATTTGACGCGCGTTTTTTTAGAGAGTTTCGCCGTGTACAATGGCCGAAGAATAGAAAGTAAGCGTGAGATTACAAATATTATTTGATATTTAAGTTAGCTTATATTATGATTTAGTACGTTAAACATAGTTAAAACGAATTATAATAAATATAAAAAACAGCATGCCACAGGTACTGTGTATGTCGGTTTAAATGGAAAACATAAACGCGGATTTTACAGTTGTCTTATTTTTTTTGTATTTGAATAGAATCATTGTATTCGGTAAACGATTCAGAGCGATGCAACTAGGTTATCATAATAGATATGACATAGGCATTATAACATTTTTCGAATAAATCGAACATTTCGCATGAAAATCTTCGATTAATATTTTGATACAACTGTCCAGTATTGTGTCAAGTGTGTGTTCGAAGTCTTCGTAAAAATCATTTTTAATGTCTTCCTTTTTCTCGATGAAAACGAATTTTTAAGTTTACGTTTGAATGAAAAAATTTTTTTCTGTTTTGTTATTTTTAGCTGAAAACAAATAATTGACTATCTGCATGCGTTAGATGAAAAAATCGACAAGATAGAAAAGTACGCAATGGCGACAAAAATTACAAACGAGAGTGCATATTATTATATTTATTTACATTGAAAATGCCTGTTATTTATTTACGACAGTAATATTATTTTTATAACTATTATGTTTTAAGATGCCAATCACAAGTGCTTTGGCCGATAGGCAGAAACGTGGTCGTGTTGCGCTGATTACTATAAAATGGTCAAAAATCTAGTGTGGAGGTATTCAAAAGTAATTATGTGTTTTCACACATCATCAGTAATTTTTTCTTTTGTTTTATTTAAAAACAATTATTCGATAACTCTTTAGTTTAGTTCGATATTCATTAAATTTTTGGATATATGACAAAAACATTCTTTTTTTAGAAGCTATTGACGAATCTAGAAAAAGTATAAACGAATTACCAATTTTTTTATGAGGAACGCGAGGAAAGGTATTCGCTTTTCCACAGCCGACGAAATATAAAACAATATTCTTATATTGACGAAATAATTTAATATTTGATATTATCGCCAGTCATCATGATATGCCAACAGATGCCGATTTAGGCCTATGTGTTTTCCCACTATTTGTCAGTCCACAAACGCGACTATCGACCTATAAATTACCTATACTTGTATTTTATATTGTACTTTGAATTAAGATAAACGCCACGTCATTAGTTACTACTCTTTGCCTTATTTTCCACTCTCGAATTATTGATAAATGTGACAGACAGCAGTGATGAACTTTTCAAATGCCTATCACCATTTAAAAAAAATCTATTGAGAACGCAACTATTTTGTAATCTTCAGAGTACCTCTACTATTTTTTCCCATCTCTACCACTGCCCCTACCTCGATCCAATGATCGACATTAACCGTCAATATTCCGTTTAAGCGGATTATCTGCGGACGAGAACTTTGCTACTACTCCTACTTACTGTTACTATTTTCCGGAGATTTTCGTAAACATTTATGTTTTTTAAACGTGTCTAACGATTGTATTTTATATTTAACCACGTTTTAATATAACAACACGTGAAATATTGTTTTCGGATCCGGTAGGCTAATCTTTTTCGCGACTGAGCATAACATATAATAACTTGAATGATTATACACAATTTCAAGACCATTTGTAATGTGCATAATGATCGTAGAAGTGAAAAATTTCGTATTTTTAGGAGTAAACAAATTAATTTAAAGTAATTGTAATACTAAACTTTTACAAAATATAAAAAAAAAAAATAATAATAATCAAATAGTAGAACACTCTATTAGTCTTTATTACGGTGATCATTTAGTTCGTTTGTTTAGATGATTTCACTCACCAACTATGTTTACAAAAAAAAAGTTGAACTTACGTTAATCGATTTTGTAACGTCATTCGAGCAAATGTCGAAATCGTAATAAATAATATTTTAAACTAAATTTTAAGCTTCAAGCATTGTAATTATTGTGTTGGAAGGGCGGTTACTGGTGGCACACGTCTCCACTGATTTCTTGATATAACAATGTTCTTTACCAAAAGCACGCAAATACAAACTAAATACGAGTGATGGCACGATGGTTTTAGAAAGTGTTAATGTGGGAAAGAGGATGGTTAGAGACACATGTACGTCAAGAATTTTTATTCGTGAAAATTCCTTACTATACTACGATCACGCCGATTTTTTTCGATTTCCTGGTGATACGAGTAGATCAACTTTACTGTTTTTAGGTACAATCCGGTGCTTTTTACTGCGTCGACAAATGACAAAAATGTATAACGAGTGTGATGACGATAATAATAATATATATTATTCACATAATATATCTATATAATAACAGTTACAGAAAATTAATATTAATATTTTTTTTAATACAATTCAATTAAATATGTAAATATATATGCGCAGCAATACTAACTGTCTTCTTCTTACGATAATAATATTTTACCGAACAATACAATATATTTTTAAGTATTATATAGTATAAATATATATAACGCCGTTTGGCCTCGGAGTCTTTTACAAAAAAAAAAAAAAAACATTGATTTTATTTTCAAAAATTATAAATTATACAAATTACAAATACAAAATATAGTGACGCGTAAAAAACACTCAGCAGAACAAAATCGCATACATAACTTAAAATAATTATACATTTATGTGTATAACTGGAAATGGATATAGATAGTACATTTATTTAAGTATAAAAATTAATAATATATATATATAAACCGTTTGGATTGTATACACTCGCAATAATATATATTTTATATAATATGTGTCGTCGCTTAGCGAAATCGTTCTTTTTTGTGAAATTAAAACCGTTTTCGGACAATCAGTAAAATATTTTTAGCAAAATGAGTCGTGAAACGGACGCTGCTATCAAATTTGACATCGTGTAAAGTTTATTATTATTATTATTATTATTATTATTATTATTACTATTTTCGTTCATAATATCTTTGATACGACAATATTTAGGATACCGAAATATTTAAGTGTTATTAAATCAAATACGATATACGTTGTGGGATATTAGTCGTGACAGCAGACCAGTATTTACGGACGAGTTAATCAAACGTCAGAAAATTAAAAACAGTATACAGATTTCGTGAGCGAATATAGTTATTTTGAAAAAGTCTCGTAGTTTATTATTTCGAGAAACTCGCGGAATAAAAGAATACGTCGCGATCCAAAGATACTCGCAAATGTGTTCGAGTGATTTGTCGAAGAATTTGTCGTTTTTAGCAATAAATAATATATAACGAAAAAACGTTGAATTATCTGATACATACGGAGTGAAATCCGTTTTGATTATCTGGCATTGTACGGTTGGAAAAAAAAACGATACGTAACAAACCTAAGGCCCGTGGATCTTCCTCCTAAAGGGATGATTAAACGGTACGGAGCTGTCTATCGATAGGTGCAGTGGCATAGCGAAGAAGCAATTTTGGAGCGGGTTAACCTACTAGTTCAAATCGAGGGGATGGGTAGTGGTCGGTGAAATTCAATCATTGACTTCGCGGTGAAAAAGTGAATCAGTGTTGGTTAGAAGACAGATAACTTGGAACAAAACGAAAGCCAGAAAGTATTTAAAAAACGATACATATTTATTTAAACAGTAGTTTTTACAGAGGGGGTGGATGTTAAGAAAAAATAGTCCGCTCCCTGGATAGGTAAATACAGTATTGACTCTTTTTAATATTACGATGACCTTTAGACTGTAGCATCTGATTCGCGAAAACGAATATTTTGTAACGATTCAAGAACAGCGTCGGATTACGAATTGCATTCCCGCGGGAAAAACGGCTGCTAAACTTTTGATTAAAATAACTGGGAAGGTGGACGGAGAGGGTTGAAACGATTTCACCGCGTGTGGTCCAATTGGTTTTGTTTTTCGTATTCGAAATCGGTCGTTTTGATTATCGCGTTCATTCTTCCTGCTGGTGGTTGGCCGATTGTTTGCCGCCGGACTGCTGCTGTTGCAGGTCCGCGGGTCTCCTCTGCAACGGCCTTCGTTTGGCCAACAACGAGGACAGCCGGTTGGTGGACGACGCCGGCGGCGGCGCCTCGGTCGTGCCGCTGGTCGTGGTGCCGGGCGCGTGAGACGACGGTCGTTCGTCGTCCTCGTTTTGCGATTCCGCGGTCCGGTCGTTTTCTGGCTGCTCGTCGTCCGCCGACACCGGTTTCGCGTCTTCGACGACCGCCGCGGACGGTTCCTCGGTCGGACCGGCGATCGACTTCTTCTTCGGCAACAGGTTCGACAGCAGGTGCTTCCTGCTGCCGGCCGGCGGGGCCAGCGTCTGTTGCTTCGGCGCGAACGCCGACGACTGCTTGTCCGGCACGCGGAACCTCGATCTGTTCTTGAGTCTGGTCAGCGAATCGGGCGTTGGGGTCGGGCTCACGGCCTCTTGTTGCACCGGTTCCTGCGCGGACAGACAAACGTGTACGATAGACACACGCATTTAAACGCGTTCGGTTTTAGACGACAAAAAAAAAAAAAAAAAATTGGTTAAAAACAATAGAGAGTCGATCGACATTACACAGTCGCATTTCCGAGTGACAACAACGGGCTCACATCTACAAATATCGACATAAAAGCGAGGGATTATCTATGAAATATTTATGGTTGGCGCTGTATGAAAGCGAGATGCGGTGCGTATAAGAACGGAGAAGTCTTCCTATACATTTTGGAAATAAAAAAAGCCAAGCTAATTGGACTCCGCAATAACAGTCTACTTAGTAGCAGAAAATTACCATCTTTTTGCTTCATTAGCTAAGTAACTGATGGCACTGGCTGTAGATCGTAGTCGTGAGCCGATAAGTAAAGCGGAAAAACGCAAGGGATGGAAAATCGCCAACATTTGAGCTGCTTACGAAAGAGAGAGAGAACATTTTCCACCCACATATTATTATGTTTATGACTTCTCAAACGCGGAAAACCAGACGAACAATGGTATCACGGATGACACTAAAATGAATCACGGCAAATGAAATAACAATCTTGTGAAAATGTATTCATTATAGTCAGGGCCGGATTGGATAAGGGGGTACAATAGTGCTTAGCACGAAGGGCCGCTATCTTATCATTAATTTGGGCTGGTTTCAATAAAATAATAAAATTAGCTAAAAACTAAAATGCAAAAAAAATGGTATAATTCATAAACTTATAGCAGTAATAACTAGCTTAATAATTAATTCAGCCATAGTGAAATGTGAAAGTAGATGCTAAAATATTTGAGCACGATTGGCTAAAATGTCCCATTCCGGCCCTGATTATAGTATTATTTGTGCTTATGTAACGCTGTGTGGTTTCGTAACATTATGTATACTTTATAAACACGGAGGGTGTATCGCTTAAACGTTTCAATTGGTTCCGTTCATGCGTTCTGTCGAAGTACAACAATTCATTTGATCCGTTTATCAAATATTTTGGTGTAGATACGAACCTTTTCGTCTGTTGCGTCCGGTGAACTCTCTACGGCCGGTGATTGAGTTGTCGACGGTACAGCCGGGGACGCCGTCGTCGTCGATCCTTTTCCTCCAAAGTTTAACCTCAAACCCGGTCTCAACGGTCTGATATTCGGTCTCAGTCTGCTTCTATACCGTAATAGAATTGTCGTGAATAAAAATTAAATCGTTAAAAACCAGGCTCTAGGGCTAAAGCTCCGTTGGTGTTAGCATCATTATTTTCAGGTTCGATTGCATCAAATTTTATTACGTACATATTTTGGGAATTCTCGATTTTGAAAAGCATTTTTTTCTATTCTTAAAAGTATTTAATTTTTTTTACGGCTATTCAAACTACAAAGTTCTATAAAATCTCATTTCCAATAGTGAGTATATTCATATAGTAGAGCTATGAGTTTAACGAACCATATTATAAAAATGTATTTCATCTCAAACAATACAATATAAAATTCGAATTTAAATCCGAAATTCGCATTAAAAACAAACATTTGTAAGTTCAGTAAATCGTCATCAAAATATGTTTAAAAAATATATATATACGAGTATTATACAAATGTGTACATAAAGACAAATTGTATTTAATATTTTGTATTTCAAATGTTTATACCAAATTGTTGGCAGTTTCTTTATTAACACGATCACTTTTAATTATTATACAACCTGTATATAATTTTTTTTCAAACATTATGTTATACTTTAAAAAATAAAAAATAATAAATATTAAAAAATGTCAAAAAAAATGCAAAATAAAAATGTCAACACACTGTTACACTTGACTTGGAAACTTGTGCTAAAAAGCTATATCCAACTACAGCAAACAAACGTTTGCTACAAACTCATAGCCCAAATTCGATATATAACATTCAAATAATGGTAGTGGCCGTCAGAGGCAAACGCAGCGGGGAGTTTTGGGGGTAATCCCCCCCCTCGAAATTTAGGATAAAATATAAAATATGTACGACATTTTGAATTACTTTACATGAAAGTAATACGACCAACGAACATTTATTATTATTTACATATTAACTATTAACATTGGAAATTCGGAATTTTCGGTAATATTTGTTATCTGTTATTGAATATTATTCACTTTATGTACAATACGTTTATTCCATTATGGATATCGTATTTAATTATTGTTTAATCATTGCGATTTACGACAAAATATACATATGAATTATTGAATTGTGTATTGTTTAATAATTATAACTACAACTATTGTGGATTATACACATTTGGAATGTTTTGTTAAAGTGAGTTCTAGTTCGATTTTAAAGTTCTTTAAACTGAAAAATACAATCATCGTTCCAACAACTTCAAATTATTTATCATTAAACTTGTATAGAGACGTTGAGGTTACATGCGAAGAAGTTATTGATATAATGGCTAAATTACTTCGAAGAATGGATATTGTAATATAATAATCATTAATCAAACTTTCAAATTTATACGAAAATTATTCACTCATCTTGATATTTTTAAAAAAAAACCCCAAATTTGTTTTCTGCATTCGCCCCTGATGACTGTTAAACGCATACCCGACAGGCTTGGCGGTGGTCGTGGACGTCGATTCCGAAACATCGTGTTCAACGCCTTCTTCCTCTTCGGCCACTTGTGGTGCTGCCGCAGTCGTCGTCGTCGTCGTCGTCGTCGAGCCTGAAGTTGTGAATTTGTTTCTACTGTTCTGCCTTCTCAAATTGGACCTTTTTAACAACACTCGTTATTGTTTTTCTAATAATCGCGATTGTCCTCAAAACAATTCGTATAAAGATCATGTTTACCTCTCGGCGAAGTTAGGTTTTGGCGCTGCCGACGTCACTTCTACGGTCTCGTCAATCGGCAACGTGCTCGATACGGGTTTGCTCGCGCGCGTTCTCTGCCGGCCGAACGATGGTTCTGAAAGTTTCGATAGTCGCAATGTTCGACGTTAACGAATGTTTGAATATTTTGAATTCAAAATAAAATGTCGAGTTAAAAAATGTATCAGGTTAGGTGAAGTTCGGTAATTATTTTTTCAACCGAATTTTCATTCAGTTGAAATTTCGCGTGTTGAGATCAAAAGTTAGGTTTAAAATGTCTCATTAACTTAATACGGTTGATTATACTCAAAAACTACACCCAGAAATATTCTTCATAGCAAATATTTCTTCGTATTCAATTGTAATATTTTGAAATTTCGCTTTAAATACGCACATGCGATATTAGTATCGAAATTCTTGTCCGTTTATAAACTCAACTGCTTACAATATCATATATCAATATCATATATACAATATAATATCAATATACGTTTGATTTGAAAATAAGAAGTTACGCGTTGACGTTAGTTTAAATGAACTCAAGTTAATATAAAATTAGCGGTAGCCCATATTATGTTACATAGTTAACTTAAACTTTATGTTTACAAATTTTAAGGTCATTTTGTAAATAAAATTTAATGTATTCTATTGTGTAAATATCGTACTTAAAAAAAATATATACACTCGTTTGTCTATACGAATATAAGATGAAAATAATCAGTTGTTGCAATGTTAAGTACGAAAATACTTTATATATATATATATATATATATATAATATTTAATTATACATTTTTTTTAAATTTTAACAATAACTACACGTGTTAAGAAATTAATTATATCAAAAAATAAACATTTACTTTGTGCTTTAGTTACGACTGCTTCGCTTTCGGTGGTAGATGGTTCCTTATCGAGGGCGGCCGTTGACGATTGATACCTCTTGCTATACACGGATCCCTGAAGACAATACGTTTCCAATGAAATATTTGATCGATATGTCGATTCATGAATCGACATCGTTTTATATTACAAAATATTAAAACTACTCGTACAATGATGATACTTTTGCAATATCGTGATTAATGACAAGGAAAATAAATTCACAGGAATATTACAAGAAATTTTTCACCGACATATTTTAATTATCAATATGGACCACCATTAATGCATAAACATCAAGCCCATAGCAGGAACACATTTTCGGGGGGGGGGGGGGAGGAGGTTTAAACCGAATAATATATTTTCAACTACAAGATTTAAATAATAGATTATGTTGTGTACGATAAAATTGTGTCTAAATGCGGGTTATTATGTGGCGTGTAAATATTGTGTCTCCACCTTAATAATTTAGTTTAATGAATTCAATTTATTATAATTAATAAAAAAATTCGGGAGAAGAGGTATAAATCCCTAAAACCCCCCAACCCCAAACCAAATACGGCCTTGAAATACATCATACACGTTAAGCGTTTACTTTTATTTTTCCATTAACTTCGTTTGGTTAACGTCTTCCTACTAAAAAAAAAAAGAAAAATTTCCCTCGAAAAATAATATTGAATTGAAAATAAAAATAAAATTAATTATTAATTATAATGATAATGCGTATTATGTCAACATTATTAAATAATAGAAAACAATATATATATTACATAATAAATAATGCAAACAATGGTCTTGTTTTCTGTTTATTAAACTCTCGAAGAATTTTCTGCTACACGCATTTTATTTTTCAAATTAAAAGTTTGAACCGGTATTTGTAAATTTTAATTCGACAACCGTTGAAAATCCTGTTTCGCACAAATACGAAGTAGCGAATAGTATTAATATACGCAAAGCATTATCGCTAACTCTTGTGGATATTCATATTTTATATCGTTCCGAAACCCTACAAGCGACTGTGAAGAAAATTCAATTTATATTGAAAAACCAGATAATGAAAATGTTGTCGATAAACTGATCTTCTTCAGAAGTCGTAAAATTCGACGTCGAAAGTTTTCCAGTAAAACGAGCCTTTAACACAATTGTATTATATCTTCAAAAAAAAAACATTTAACCAATGGAAAACGAGTGATTTCTATTATTTTCTTTTGACGATTTTTTTTTTTTAATGAAACCTAACCACTTTGTCATATAAATTGCAGAACGCGAGTGTGTTGAGCAAATTAAGTTTTCCAAACCCGTCCAAGCCCATGAATACGCTAATCTTATCGTACGACAGTTAACAGTAAGACATAAACTTAAGATAACATCGAACGCGAGTTTGCAGTGTAAAAATAATTTTATGTGTACACGAGAAATGTGTTTACCCCGCGCCTAAAATTAACGTGTTCGCGCCTCGCAATGAACTAATTCGGGAACCGCTAGACTACTGGCAGCAGCTTTACGACCATGCTCTCTCCCCCCAAACTCCTAAAAAAAAAAGAAAAAAAAAAAAAAACGTGTACCTAAAACAATTAATAGGTTATTGTTATTACGGTGATTCGTATACGATACGTCAAACCGAACATGACTATTACATTTGTATGCAATATGTTGTGCTTTAAAAAGACGATTGCGACATTTCCGTCGCAATTTTCCGTCTGTAATACTTAATGGTTTTATCGCCACGATGGACGATCACGTTTGAAAACGGTACGACGTGTTCCACCGCACAATGTGTACGGTTGATAACTGGGTTGATCCACTAGAGTTTACTAATGAAAAAACGCTCGATAAAACGTGGTCACGCATCACGAACCTCCGAAGCCTCTTGCAATGACAGACACGAAATCGTTTGTGGAGCCCGAAAAAAAAAAAACGAGTGAATCGTGTGGTGGCCAAAAACGAAACGCTACAGGTTAGTACTAGACCAGTGGTTCCCAAAGTGGGTGATATTACAGTCCAAGGGGGCGCTAGTGTGATTCAAACGAACAATAGTTCTGTAAGCGCAATTTTGGGGCTTTAAAAAAAAAAAAAAAAAGAAAGAACGTTCCTCATACAAATAAAGCCGAACGGTTATTTAAATTGATGAAAACCCACCAGATACAATCTAAAAAAACGTATAATTATTTTTACTATAAATAAGTTGTTGAAATATACATCCAAACATAAATAAATACGTTGTTGCATTTTTTTTTTTTTTTTTTGTATACTCATTAATTGTTTAAGGTGAAATTCTTGAATAAGGTGGAGGAGTGATATTTTTTTTCGCAACTGGGCGATAAGGGAAATAGGTTCGGGGACACCCGGACAAGACTAACCTACGTCCCGGGATTACCTGAGTGTTGCGCTCTCTGTTGGGTTTGAACTTGCGTCTTTCCGTGACTTCGTCCGGGCTGGCCGACGGGGACTCGACGGTGGACGTGGTCGGCGCGGCGGACGACGACGCGTGTCTGTTGGCGCCGTTGCCGCGGTAACGGCCGCGCGCCGGTCCCGCGGCGGTGCCGTGGAACTGGCGCGTCGGCGCCGGGGTCGCGGTGGTCGCGGTGGCCGCGGTGGCCGCGGTGGTCGCGGTGGCCGCGGCGGCCGGCGTGGTGGCGGTCGCGGCGGCGGTCGTGGTGATCGCGGCCACAGCGGCCGGGGTGGCGGGCCGCTGCGTGGTCGTCGGCAGCTGCGTCTCGCCGTCGTCGGGCCTCGTCGCGCGTTCACCGGCCGGCCACGCGATCGTGTTGGCCGTCTCCTCGCCGCGGGCCCGCTGCAGTATGGCGTACAGGTCGACCGCCCCTTTGTCCGTCGGGCCTGCACCGCGCGCGCCAGTCGACCACGCACGATCGCGTCATGCAACAAAAAAACACGACCGCGTCAGCCGAACGGAATCCGTCGGGGGGTTTTCTCGGGTCTCTTTTCGTTTTAGTCCCGTTCCCGTCTCCCGGAAGCGTTGCCCGCGATTTCCCGTCTTTCCGTGCACCGTCACGCAACAGCAAGGGGGTGCCGACGCCCCGGGGAGCCCGCCACTGGGACGGACGCATCTCCAAAGCTTTTGAAACGGCGCGGCGTGGTGTGGTCGTTTCCATAGCAATCGTTTGGGGTTCAAACGTCGTGATTGTATTACGTTCGTTCGGACAAGTCGCTGTTTTCGAACGATAAGGGATGAGAGCACGTATTTCGAACGTATAAGACAAACTACACGAACGTGTAAATACGTTTATACGGCCAATTAGGGGAGGAGTGGCATGCCACACACAGTTCGATAGACTATTATTGTCTCATGGTTTTATTTCTGCGATAAGTGGCCGATAAGAAGACGAACTCCACACGGAAATATATAAGAGTCATCGAGACGGTATTGTCTGACCATCTGGCATTCCGAATAACCGTATTTGGAATGGAAATGGATAATGTTGTTGACAATTCCTCATACTCGAGTTTCGACATGTCGGCAACAGACTCTTTGGTTTACTCGTGCGATAAACATGAGATGATGTCTCGAGAACACCAGAAGCACACAGTTTGTAAACCGAATCGAATCATTTGTAATCGTCACACACGACACCACGAGTTTTGTTTAAAACCGGAGAGGTTGTTTCTAAAGTGAATATTAAACTCCGATTCGAAGATGTCGGCGAGGTTGGTTTTTCGTGTCCCTTTACCAAAATAAAAACAAAAACGAAATGTAAAAAATACTGTATGCATCGTACACTGGGACCCTTCGAAAATCTATGTGCCCGAGATACGCTTAATGACTCCCGTTCGGAACCACCAACCGACGATCCTGCAACTGAACATCCCCGGCAACTCCCTTGCTGTCAGATGCTTTCGGGCAACCGATCCGATTTTGAAATCGATCGGCAGGCACAGAAAAACCGCAGCGCTTCGATTTTCCCTTTGAAGTGTTTTATGAAAATCACTATGCGATATTATGATACATGTCCGCGCACAGATTGTTCTTAGGGCTCGGAAGTCGTTTAACGTCGTTTGCTTATATGTATATAATTATGTATTGATACGGTTATATATAGTATATGCTGCAGGGTCACTTTTGTGCAATTTATTTCAACGTTCACATCAAACTACTCGAGTAATTTATGCGATTATTCATTATGCGAAAAACATGTTTGAATATTCTATTGTGTTCTAATCTTTTTTTTTTTTTTTAGAAACGTAAACAAACTAGTATTTGCGCTGACAGTTACAATTAATTAAACAAAAACAAAACATAGAAAAACAAATTACAAAAAAAAACCCTCAAAAAGGATAAAATTCAATAAGAAATGAATAAGGAAAATATTGGAGGTTTGAAAGATATAAAGAAGAGTGAAAGGAATTTTATTTGAAGAGAATAAAATAGAAAGACAGAGACGTTTATGAGAAAGGACCGAACAGTTGAAGAGAAGGGTGATAGGAATTGCAAACAAAAGATCCATGCAGTGTACAAAATGGAAAATCATTCGAGGACAGGGGGTAGGAGTGAGCTGGGAGACAATTGTGGCAAAAACTAATTTTCTTTATATGTATAATATCGCTTTATACATTCAACAATCTCGAGTACCCATTTATTATCGTCTTATTGAAGTTTAAAACGATTACCAGAAACAAAACCGAGAAAAAAACGGATTCATAACTTATGTTTGACATGTTTCATGCTGCACAAATCGCAAACAATAATATCGTAAAGGCTGATTTATTCGTTTTCGAAAAACGTGCAGTAGAACGCTAAAAAAAAATGAAATAAAATATTTAACTGTCATAAAAAAACTTTTTACAATGTGTAAAACATATATAAGGTAGTATTTGAACGAAACATTAAACTTCCGAGCCCTAAGGAATATCGTTTTGCATGGCTGTTGTTATTAATTTAAGAGGACGTCACACATTCACGTAAATATTTTAATATCGCAGTTCGGGCGGGTTGGTAAACGTTCCCACCAGGTGACCAGTAGTGAAAAATGTTCCATTTCGATAATTGAGTATGGAGTCATATAATTTTATTTTCGTTTATGTTTTTCGCCTTGAATAGTATCATTTGAACGATTTAAAATTCCCGATAAAATTTAAAATCCAGTTGTAGTTGTTTACAAATGATTTTTTTACGGCGACGGGGTTTTTTAAAAATCCCTAATAAATCGAACGAAAAACTACCGAAAAACAGTAGAAAAAGTTTTAAAAACAGTTATTTTTTGTCCTTCTCCTTAGAAAATTCAAAACTACTTCAAAACCGTGTTTCGTAGATGAATAGATTTTTAGCAAAATTTTAATTTTGCTCCCAATAATCAATGTCATATACGCTCCAACTGTCCGTCGTAAGTATACGCGTGTGGTTATATTGCAGTATTACAGTTCTATTTTATTCGGTTGAAATTCGGAATTTAGAGTAGAATTGATTTATTTATTTATTTTATTTTATTTTATTTTTTTTTGGTCTGAATTCAACGTAAAACTTACGTAGAAAATGTTTTTTGTTTAATTTACCATGGATATATACTATACAATCATATATCTGCTATCCCGTTCTTGGATGTACGGAGCGTGTTTCGGGTTTAACGTATAGATCTATCAGTGTGGCGTCCTCTGAATTATAAATGACTGATGGATGGTTAATAAAAGTCATAAATAAGAACTAATTCCCATATCGACAGACAACTTTAAGTTTCATTTTAAATGCCAATTTTTTTTTAACAGGCACTGAAATAAAAACTCTATTTCAAAATAAAATGCTATTTATTTTTGAATAAATTTGAATGAAACTTAAAATAATTACCGTGACAGTTTCATAATCATTAATCAATAAAATGTCACGATAAATTTACGAGTATGTATGTAGGTAAAGTGTAGGTTATAATAAGAAATCTCACTGTTTTGGTTAAGAACAGTGTCTTGTTTGTTTTTTAAGAATAAAAAGCAAATGTGATAGGTATAAATACATAAATACATAAATACGGGAAACGTTTGAAGGTTTTACTCTACTATTATCCTCCCTAACCTACATACGTTAAACCAAATATTACTCATTCATTATTCTATGCGTGTTATGCAAGGTTAGAAAAAAATATAAAACATCAAAACGGTTAAATATTGTTAATATAGCTTTTATGATCGCGATAAGTGAAGTATATATATAACTAATAAATTAATAATAATATAATCAATAATATAAATAATTTTTACTATTAAAAATTATTTAACTTGTTACACCATTGTCAACATATTTTTGACAATCATGTAACATTAATAGACATATAGTACACCGTAAGTCCTATATATGCTGTAATAACCTAAGTAATTCCTTTAGTATATTTTTTATACAGTTTTATCTATAAGAAAATTCCAAGATTTAATTGTAGAATTGAATTTTTGAAATAGCCGTAATTTTTCTAAATAATATCATTATTTTACTCAATTTAGAGGAAAAATGATTCGAATTGAGTATAAGTTGACCGTACTGGTTAAGTTGTTTAAAAACAAACGCATTTGTCAGCGTTACTCGTATCTACTCTGATTTCAAAAAAAATTTTTAATATTTAATTTTAATTATCGGTCCTCAAAAACGTAATAAATTTTAAATCGTAATTAAAGTTACACTAATAAGTAAATGGATTTTTGTGGATTATCGCAATGAAAATCGGCATTAAAATTGAATTTGACTTGAAATCGACTGTTTTGTCGTTTGCTAAACAATAAAAATCAAAAGCTTGAGTCGGTCAATCTTTACTCAATTTTAATATTTTTTTTTTCTTTTTAATCGAACTAAATGTCAATAATATTGCTATTTCAACGATTTTCTGTGAGTACATTTCTTTTTCCTTTTTAAATTTATGTTTGTAAATTGAATGTTTTTAAACCGATTTGAATGTTCTATGGACTAGGGTGTACTAAGGGATACTTAGGGACTTATACGATAATGAAAACGGGCGTAGATGAGTTCTTTTAAAGAAAAAACTGCCATTTTTGTAACCAAGTTACTGTCCAGCTTTGTCAAAAGTAGAACATAATAATAAAATACAATGGTAGGTACAAAATAAATCGGTTCCGAATTAATTGGAAGCACGTTCACGCACCTTGTCGTCGTACAGCTGTTAGGTGTATTTTGTTAATTGCGTAAGCGTATTAAAGCGCGTATTGAAATATGTATATGATCGACTGGAGTAGAAGGCGAAAAGCGGTACAACAGCGACATTCTGGGTAAAATCAACACGGTACGAAACATGTACGTATGACCAAAAAGGCGACGTAGGAACCCGAAAAAAACAGTTGTCGTTTTCGGATAGTAAGAGACGTACGGTTAGAACGATTATTTTCAGACGTTTATTGTTGATCCGTTTTTCTCTAACAATAGTACGAGGAGTGGCAATTAAATAACCGGACTGGTGTTGCTACCGGCAAACAGCGAGCCCGTCGCGATAGTTTCGAACATGTCTGTGCCTGTTGATTAATAGCATCCCCACCCTGAGCTCGATGGGCACAATCGTTCGTCGCTCAGTCTTGCTGAAGCAATCGTTGGTTCGAGTCATTGAGTTAGCGTCTCGTTGGAAAAATGCAAAATGTTCAGATGAAACAACGAATTAAGCTCAAGTCCCTTGTGAAACTATAAAAAACTGCTACGGAAACTCATGTCATGTTAAAGAAAGTGAATGTTTATCGCGGACACGAGTTTTTGGGTTTAAAAAATTTAAGGAGAGACATGAAACGATTCGCGCTCTGGACGACTCTCGATATCAAAAACGGACGACATCTAGAAAATTGGTCCTCGAAGGTCAATCGCGTCGTGGTTCTGAGCGCTCTTCGTGAACGACCGAGAAGACGAAGACCCGATTTGTGGAAGGACAGGTCCTGGAGGCTTCACCAAGACAATGCGTCAGCCCCCATTTGGCGTTGTCTACGAAGGCGTTGTTTACGAAATACGGTACCACCATCGTATTGGACCACCCACCGTACTCGCCCGACCTGTTCCCCAGTGAATTTTTGTTCATTTCCTAAGGTCGGAGCTTAAGGGTACAAGATTTGACAGTGTGAAAACAAAAGCGACGGACGTTCTCGAACGTAGGGATCGGCAAGGAGAGTACGTAAAAGACGGATAAGCTATCTAATGTAATTCGGCGACGAATGAAATGTTTTTGTGGCACCGGTCCGGTTATTACGTCCCCGTACAAATATCGTCATGGTGGAACCGCGGTCAGCACGCATTTCGCCGTCCGCCAGTCGATGTGCGTTGTTATTGTGCACGCGCTAGTACCGTCGCGTTATATATTATACATCATGCGCGTCTCGGTCAGGCCGAGATCTATCGTGATCGTGTGATCGCGTGACGACTATATATATATATATGTATATATCTACATATATGATACGTGCGTCGCGAACCTGCGGTGTAACGTTGGGTAGTGACCGCGACGACCTCGTCCGGGGTCAATGTCGTGGTCGCCGACAACCCCTTAGCGTCCGCGTCGGTATCGTCTTGGTTCCGATCTAAGCCAACGGTCTCGGTCGCGGACGGTACCGTGTCCGTCGGCTGTGTGTTATAAGCGTTATTAATTATAGTGGTCGCTACTTGATCAGCCGTCGCTGACGTTGTCGTCTGTACCACAGCATCTGAAAATATTCGTTTTCGCCCGTGTTTTGGTTTTTTCGTTTTGTTTTTTTTACATTGGTTTTGGCGTGGCTTCTTCATCTCGCACGTACGCATACACGCACACATACACACACACACACACACACACTCACACACACACACACACACACACACACGCCGTCAATGTGGGTTGAAGTGGTAGGTGTCGACGGGCAAATACGATAGTTATTTGCAGACGTTGAATTTGAATAATTTGACAAAAAAAAAAATCAATTTTCAATCAAATTTCGAAGTTGCTTCCCTTTTGGCGCAAACGAGTTCTATAATTATAACGGTCATACTGAACTATAAAAATACATTTTGTTATCCTAGTGCAGTCGTATCGATCGTATTGAATATATCACGAATAAAGGATTGTCGCAAGAAACGGCACATAGAGACAAAATAAAGAAGAATTTTTATTTAAGAAGTTTTAACTAAATTGAGTTGTATGAAAACTCACTTTTAAATGTTAAGCAAGTCGGCGAAAAATAAAAATGATTTTTCCAAAATGTGTGTGTTTTGCGGTACGAATTATCACACGATCGTTCCTTTTAAACTTTAGAAGTATAAAAAAAATTAAAAAAATTTCAATTTTTGTAATAAAATTAACAAATGAGTACTTTAAAAAAAAAAAAAAATTTGTTAAATTTGTATACATATTGTCTTGATAATAGGGATAAATAAGGCTGTTACAGGAAAAGCATATAAATAGAAACAAAATTGAGAACAACAAGTAGCTGTATAGACTTGAATAAGTTGAGAGTTACATTTAAATTTAAGTAAACAAAAAATATTTCTGATTTTCAATTTAAAACTGTGTATGTTCATCTGTTTACTTGATTTAACGAATTAAACCACTTGGTTAACTTTCACAGTTTTGGTTATTAAAATTTTTTATAAAGGAAAGGGGCACCACTACTCAGCAAGGATTTCATGTGTATCACATTTTCTGACCACTATTTTCATTACATCTGTAGGTGTTTATGTAATATACATGTTATTTATTGAATTTAAATTGGTTTTTTGTTCTATACAAATATTAAAATTTGAAGTACATAAAATTAAACATGTGTTTATGTATATATATATATTATATATATATATATAATAGACGGTATTAGTTTTTAAAATTACAACCTGTACATGAAGCGCATTAATTGTCCATTAACGACTGTTACAGAGATCACTGAAGTACGGATGTTGAAGGAATTTGAATTTTTCTTATAATTATGCAATGCGAATAAACAAAATCAACCTAAATTCTATAGTCTCATAAAAAGTAGAATGAATATAATGTATGAAATTTTATTTCGATTCTTTTTGGGCAATTTGTAGAATATTTTGTTGACTCCTTTTTTATTTAAACGCTTTAAAACCCGTTCAAGGGTATAATTGTATCAAATTTAATGACACTAAATGCTTTCATGAAGTCTCAATAGCATATACGAATTTCCATTTTTTCTTTTAAATAGAAAATGCATTAATAATTATCATATATATATACTAATTACTTTTAAATTATTTTAAAACGTAGAAACCAATCAATTATAAACAAGTCAAAAAAATCGTTTTCCAAATTTTTTATTTTTTTAAATTTTTTTTATAAGCTTTATTTAAAGATATCACTATTTTATTGCTTTATTATTATTTTATTTTTGTACAGTATTTTATATTGAGCTTCAACATCCATACTCTAGTGATCACACACTACATATACATAATATATATTATTTATATAACGATACGATTAAATATCATTTTTTTTCCACAATTTTACCCTTAATCCAACACAAAATTAACATTAAACGAAAAAACCAATTTGCCCATATGTACAATAAACCAAAATTACACACACACACACCCACACACACACACATACATATATATACACATTTCTATATTAAACGAATATAGCAAAAACTACATATTTACAAAATACTTTTTTATTATTAATATTAGTCCGCGAAAGGTTATTATTTAGATTTTATTTTAGTGTACCTCTATTGTTGTTGATCTCATTTCTCGGCGAAGTCTCCGCGGCATTCAGTTGTCCGTTATTGCCGGAATGAGTCCTAAAAGCATTGCTGTCCACCAAGTCCAAGCCGGGTTGGTGTACTTATTTTTCGACATTCAAATATAACAATAGTACATAAGTACCGTATCATAAAAACAAAAAGAATACAATTAATTTCTTCAATTGACGCGCGTGTCGTATGGTGTGTATGTAAAGTTTCCATCTAAGTTTTGTTATCCGCATACTTCTTTATCGGACCATTCGAGAGAACAATTTAGAACTTGGTACTCTTAAATCGGTAGTCCCCGACTTGAAATCCTTGACAAAAATTTATATAGGATAGAGCCCCTCAATCGCCGTGTGAAGAAATACTATTGCACAGGATACCTTAGTATCTTCCAGTATTTCTATTTATGTTTGTGTATTTTTAAAACTTAAAAATAAACTATGCGAGGAGGTCGGAAGTAATGTTCACATGGTGTTCCTGGTTTTAAACGATTTCATATGGAAAAAAGTATATACATGTCGTGTAGATACGTACCGTTGCTCGCTCGTATGTGAGTTATCGGCGTGTCCGTTGCAGGTATGACGGTCGTGGCGAATTCCTGTGCGGGTTTTGAGTTGCCACGTGGCCGCAAAGGGAATCTGGGATTGTGAGGCAGACGTTCTTCGGAAACGGATGGCGACGATGACGGAACGGACAACGCTTCTTCCAAGTTACGACCCGATTCCCTAAACGCAGAGCAAAATATTCGAAATTACGCACGTATTCGCAGAAAGTTATCGAAGTAGCTCGATAACCGTACAAAAGAGGACGCACACAAAGCGTACGACGAATTCTTAATACAAATATCCAACGAACAATTTTGATATCTCGAATATGAAGTGGACGTTACAACGAAATTATAAATTCAAAAAATTGAGACTAAAAAAAACCAGATTAAAAAATTAATTGTTTTAGACCAAATAACAGTAGAAGCGGTATGAGTCGCTTTTTTGCTGAACCCTGCCGTTGTCCTAATCAAAGTACAGAAAAGAAACTTTCAGAAAATACTCAATTTCAGAGTCTTCGTAGGAGCCACCGAACGGGATTATGCACTAAATTTATCTCAAGGAGCTCCAAAGTGTTAATTTCAAATCACTAATCAATGTTAATATTGTGTTCTTAATAACACAATTCCTTAAGAACCATTTTTACAATTCACGATTATTATTCTAACAATATTTGACATTTTTTTTAAGTATCCTATATCCTAATCAAGAAAGTAATCAGGACAAGAATAAAATATATTTAAAATACTCTAGTTGCTTATTGTCTATATAGATTATAGACACAGAAATATGTGTGAGGACCGAGGAGAGACTATTAATTTAATTAAAAATAAAATTATAATAATATATCTATTTAAATATGTTTATTTAAACATTTTTGTATTTTATGAATAAAAAAATAATTTAACATGAAGTTGTAGAGCCCCTCCCTGCCACTAATGAAATTTGTTCTGGCTACGTCCTTGGTTCTAATATAAGACTGTATGCACATTTGTTTTATTAAAATAATACAATTTCAAATAAGAAGCCAAAATCTAGATGTTGCTGGAGTGTCTCCGTGCAATAATATATGTATTTTTAAATGTTTAAAAAAAATGTAATTAATATTTTTCTAGCCTCTTTCCGATTAAAGTTATAATAATTGATAATTTTTTTTAATTACATTAAACGGATATGTTTAAACCGTTTATATAGTATATTATAGACTTTGGTTGATAATTTATATTGTAATTACGGACGACACTATCTAATCATTGAGTACGTATGTGTAATTAATTCGGATAATAAATTATTACCATCGATATCTGATCAAATTGATTTTCTTTCGCCATGAAGTAAAATGTAATAAATTTATAAATACGAAAAATTGTAATCAATTAAAGATTTACTAACATAAGCCCCTATATATGTATGAATAAACAAAACATTAAAATATAAATAAAGGCATTATAAGAAAGGATTCCTGGGCCCTCCCTGGAGATTCCATTTGTTATATCGGCGTGCGCGGTAAGAAGTTAAATAAATCTTAAAAAATAAGTTTAAACGATTAAATGTGCACGTTTGAAAGGCCAATTACAGGTCAGAACCGATAGGAAACGAGTTTTCTGTTTTTTTCATGTTCGAGACGACGAAAGTAAACGAACGTCGTGATAGAAATCATGATTGACTCAATACGTTTATATCCGCTGTAACAGCAACAACAACAACGACGACGACGACGACGACGACAACGACGATAATAAAAAACGATGACGAGCATAAACAATTATTTTCAATGCGATTCGCAATGAGACGAAAACGAAAGTACTTATAAATACACATATCAACACGTGGAAAACGATTCGATCGTACACTCTCGCCATGCTCTCACAGACTACTGCTGCTGCGGACGACGATCGCTTTAATTTTTGCACACGTATGTTACACAATTGTTTGCAACGTACGACCGTCTTCGGATAGAGTGTACTTCGCGTAAAATTAAAAACCGTCGCTTTTGTGCAGTGTTATTGCATTTAAACATGGACGGCGTTACTGCGTTTAGTGAAAGTGTCCGTTAAATCGCCGGAATGAGATCGATAGCGGCGTATTCCGGTTAGATTTTCGTCGGCGGCCAATGGTGATCAAACGGTAGGAAGGGGGTTTGGGGGGGATATATCCCCCATGATCTTTTTGTTATACACAGTCGAGCCAGAAACGATGTTTTCATGCCTAAAATGGTTGAAAACGTATTAAAGAAATACTATGATTGAGTTGAATACTGTAACTATACTGGAAAAATAAGAATTAAAAAAGTTTAAACATCAAACATTTATTTTATCCAACAATATAAAAATTAAAAACATGTTTGATATAATTATACTAATACTTTAATATTTATCAACTTTGTAATTATGTTATTTTAGAGTCGTCTTAATTGCTTAGCCACAATGGCTGTTTGCGGTGGACAGATTTTTAAAAAAATAAAAATTGGTTTAAAAATTTAATACTAATAAAGTTATTTAATAAAGTGATCTTATATACTTAAATTATGACTTATGATTTCAACGATCAAAGTTCATGTTGAAAAATCACCCTATTAGGGAGTTGAATTTCGAAAAGTTATTTTTTAATGGATCTCTACATCATAAAACAAAACTACTGACATCAGTACATCAGTGGTTCCTGCTAAAAGATTTGAGCTGTGCGTTGATAGATCAGTCAACGAGTCAGGTCTCTCTTTTATATATATAGATTAATATTCCAAGGCCGCTTTTTGTATGCATTTCACGGGTTTGCCGTAGTCCGTGGAAATAAACAAAAGTTCTGTAGGTCACTCAAGAGTCTTTTTAACGTAGAGTACACCTTTCCTTTTAATCGGATTTTCAAAAACACCACGTGGACGAACGCGAATAAACATAAAATTGCCTCGTGAATATCATTCTAATTTCAACGTACATACATATTATAATATTCTAGCTTGGGTATTTTTATAGGAAAACAAACGTTGCGAATACTCGTTAAACCAGTAAACGTAAAACAAATAAATACGTTTGAATCGTACCTATTACATAATACGAGATGTCGACAAAACTAATAACTCGAATGAACAATCTGTTTGCGATATAATCGGTTGAAAATATGTAATTCGTACACTTTTATTATTATTGATCGTTATTTTATTTATTCTTGAGTAGTTACGAGAATCGATGACAGTTTACGAAATCAATTTCCCGTGCAGTTTGGATTTATTGAAACATACACGCGAGCGTCGATGGTTGAAAAGCGTTTTTGTGTTTCTAAACGACGTACACGACGTTTCGTACGCGAACGCAAAAAAAAAAAAACAAAACCACCGGACCGGTGTACAACCGGTGGTCGGTACAAAACGACCGGACCACGTTTCTTATCACACCGTTCTTATCACATCAACGGATCGGTCGGACGAGCAGAGATAAGCGTATCTCCGTCGTCGTCGTCGTCGTCGTCGGCACGCCGTTTTCCGGACGGGCCTTATCTTTTCTTAGTGTACAAAACGTTTTTGCGTGATGTGCCGCGGCGCGACGATGTTGTTCGGACGAGGAATCGTCTTCGGCGGCGGCGGCTGCGTCACGTTGAGCCGGACGGCGTTTTACACGGCGTTGGCGCGCCGGTCGTACAAAACGGACGTTTGCGGACGGTCCGGCGGCCGCAGGCACTTCGCCGACCGGTCGATATTCGACACGAACACGAACGTGCCGAGGGACGTGCTGCTGTACAGGTCGTCCGGCGGCCGCACGTACCAGCTGATCAGCGTGTTCTCCGTCGTCCAGTTCGGGTTTTGGCTGTCGGTGGCCGACGCGTACAACGTCATGCTGAACCGCGAGCGCGGCACCGGCGGCGATCCGCTACATTCGGTAACGTGGTTGGACAAGCTGCGATCGTTCGGCAAGCCGGTCACGCTGGGCGTTCCCGTCGGCTGTCTGTGTATGGGTGAGTGTGTGAGAGCCCGGCCGACACGCCGTCCTAACGCGCGTCTCGCTAATCGCGCCGTCGAATTGCAGGCACGGTGTTGATCGCTATATGCTGCGTGTACACGATGAAGTCCGTGAAAACGTTGTACTTGTGCAAGGGAGGCGACTGTCTGAGCATAACGTCTTTCGGTTTCTTCAACCGAAACGTCACGATAAAAATACCTTTGGAAACGGTAAGCGAATCTTTCTTCGCGTTTTTCACGCTTCTTGGTATACTATATATTTGCTAATAATTTGTAAATGTTACTTGTGATTAATGTGCAATTCCGATGAAGCACATAGTTTAATTAACCTACAAATTGTACCTCTCTCATGATGTGCGTCGAACGGAAAAAAAGATTCAATTTTTATTCTTCCGTCAAAGCGTTTAGTTTTTGGTTTTCCAATAAAAAATTGTGGACGATAAGCGAATTTAGATATTTTAAAAAGTGGGGAAAAAACAAATCCAAAAAATCGAATAGAAACTCAACTGCATTCTTTCTACACTCTGTTAATAACAAGCAACACGACGATCAAAGCCACTGGGACCACCTACAAAAAGATTCTCTTACTATGTTTGTGATTTTGATGATAGTGTTTTAATTCCGAACGGAATGTACTACTAGGTTTAAGTTTTTCTTTTTTCACTTATACATCTTTAAACTGTTTTCAGGTCAGCTGTGCCGTCGGCAGAACTTCTCGTGTACAGAACATACCGTTGAAAGTCAAAGGGAAATGGTTTCACTATACATTGGATAAGAATGGTGAAATTTACAATCCGAAATTATTCGACCTCACCGCAGGGCTGAGGAGAAACTTATGAACTAATTGATTCTTAAATTCATGTATAATAGTATATCGTTTCGTAGGGTATGCATAGCGTTGTAAATTTTGTAATCGACGATTAAAACGCTTACTTTGTTTTAGTACTGTGTTCGGCGATGTCATTGACCGCAAAGTTGGAATGTCCTTCGGGTTCGTTTGTAGTAACTACTGTGGAAAACCTAAAGCAATCGAACACAGTTTGTATCATTATTTTACACAGCAATAAAGTACTCGTTTCACAGTGTTTAAAATGTTACCAAGAGATGGCCATTATATTCGTTATTTGTATTTTTAATTTACGCGTAAGAGAAAACAAAATGATCAATTTTATTAATGTATTAAGCAAATACTTTTGATACCGACTTATGTTGTTTAAATCATAACATATTAGTATTATTTTTATATCAAAAATCGATATATGCATTACTCACATTTTACCTTTTGTAAAGTAGACGTTTAATTTTTGAAGTTGACATATAATTTTATAAATAAATTTTATATTTGATATTGTCTTAATAAATTATTAAAATTAATCAACTTTTGTATAGAAATTATACAAGTTCGATATACATTTTAATCGTATTACAATAATATGCAAAATACATGTTATGTACTTATAAAAAAGAAAAATTGTATTCAATATTTACCCTTTATTTCAAATTATTTTGTGAAAAGCTGTTGTATTTCATTTGTTTAATTATACAAAATTGATTATGGCCAATAACGCTAATATTGCTTTGGCGCAGAAAATAACACTTATATTAAACTATTTTTTTTTCAGTTTAAATCAAACATCAAATACTAAATTTATTTGTTCTGTGTAATAGACATTTTTTTTTTTATTTTGTATAGTTTTAAAATTTCACAAACTACATATGTGAAATAGGACGATATAGTTTTTTTTTTTTTTGAACAGTGATGTTAAACAAATTTTTTCTTTTTCTCAATAACGTTTCGGAGACAATGTCAACGTGCTCACCTGCCCTTGTTGTTGTTCTGGACGAATTGATTTTCGTCTTGTACGACCGGCGGCTTTCTCGACTTGCTCCCAGTCACAGCGTCCTTGTTGTTCACCTTCAGACCGCCGTGCAAAGTGGTCTGCTGCAACGGCTGGACCGTACTCGTCTGGACGGCTGTGCCGGCAAAACGTTTGGAATGGATTAGCTCCTCGTGATCGGTTCACAAAGTCGACAGAATCAGCACGCCGCCAACAACGGTCGACTTTATATTACGGGAATCCGAGCGCAATTGGAAACGGACATTTCGACGGAAAACACCGGGTTAGGGTTAGGTTAAGTTAGAGGTTAGGGACACGGTAAAGGGTGGTGTGGCCGGGGATTGTCCGGTCACCCATCCCAGTGAAATATTGTAATGTCATTTTGAATAAACGATGACGACCCACTGCCTCAAGTAATGCTTGACAGGCTTTCAGGGCAGTGGGTGAATTGCCGATATCATATAAAAAAAAAAAAATTATGGGCACGCAGGGTTTTGCAAAGTTTTGCATAGTGTTTTTTATTAAAAATCAGTTATTGAAAATTAGAATTTTTTTTTTTTTGATAAACCTACAAAATTTGTTTAGTTGTTAGTATTGAATTTTTATTTTGCTTTAGCCGGTGTTCCACACACATAATGTAATATATTATGCCTGTCTGTTAAAGCATAATATATCATTAAAATTGAATGAGTAAATAACCATACAAAACACCATTTGGTGGATGGGGGGGGGGGGTACATGCATGGGATCGCGCCTTCTTTCGGTGTGACGTTTGGGAAAGTTGGAGAAGGGCGACCTGCGCCGAATCGGGGTCATGCTCTCCTCGTCCCTTTGCTGGATCCAAATGATCAGTCGCTTAACGGAGCGGGTCATGTCTGCAAAAGAGGCGAAGGAGAGAGCCAGGCAAAGATTGCCTGACGGCCGAATTGATAATAAGGTGGTCGACTCGTGGCGACTTGTCCGCGAGCCTTTACACACGTCAGTTTGTCAATAAAATATGGCGGTGCTCCACCCACCTTAAGTAATGCCCGACGGCGACTTCCATGGGGTGGGAGGGTGTCAAAAATTAGTGATAAGAGAAAAAAAATAGGTTAGATCAAGGCTTGTTTCACACTAGGACGACCGTCGTTTAGCCGACACCACTGATGTACGACCCCCAAGAGAGTGGGCATCAGGCCCCCCCATAACTGCCCTCCTTAACCCTTTAATGTGAATAATAGTATTAATGATTGTAAAGATTTTCAATATCAAAAAAGTATATATATATATATATATATATTTAACTGTACATTTTAATTTTAATGATAAAAAGTAAAAATTATCTTTATTGTTTAAATCGGGTTTTCATATTATTACAGAACCTTCCCCCTCCCTTTGAAAAAATCCTTGGGGCACCGCTGCATCTAAAGTTGCAGATCTGTTTACGTATCTATCTTTTCGTAACAATTTCAATCGATTCACAGTAGAAATAGCAATTTAAGTTCTTTTGTTTGGTGAAAAGTTGTTCGTTGTTCCCTAAGAAGAATAGTTCATCTGAACTATTCACCAGTTCATTTCATTAATTAATTCAAATTTCCAATATATTTCATAATTCTTTATTTTGTCAGGATTACGTCGCGATCACACGCCACACTATAGCGGTCAATAAATAATATTGATGTTGTTGATTCGATATATCATCCCTGTCGATATATATTTATCGAACGATTCGATCAATAATTTGTTAGTAAAAAAGTTATTTAAAAACACGGAACATTCTGTATTTAAAATGTAAAATAATACACAATGTGAATTTGTTGAAAATAAATTATTTTACTCTTTGTCGACAGAACTGATTAGAAAAAAAATTAAAATTTAGTTTTTCTTTTTTTTGGGGGGGGGGGGGGTGGTGGAGGCTGTGTCTCAAGTTTCACTTGAAATTTTCATGTCTTATATATTCGACTTTATTATTCACAACAGTGTTACTTTGTTTCTGGTAAATATGGGTGGTCAACGAAAAAAAAAGAAAATCGGGAACACGTCCATGCAAAAACAGTCCAGTCAAGAACAATTGCAAAAAGCCTTAGATACTGTTATTGATCCGAACTAGACATAGATGTAGATACAGATGGTTTTCAAAAAAAAAAAAAAAAATCATTAAAAGTAAACGAGTTTGTTTTAGCAGAATGTCTTTGTGGTGCGGGTTCAAAATGTGGAGCGTACAAAACGTACCCTTGTCATATATTATCTCGGGCCTAATGATCCTCAAAAAGTCGAGAGAATCACGAAGTATGGGAACTGTTGAATTATCGAACTGTGCGAGAGCTATAAGAATCAAAAGGTATGAAAAAAAAATCTGTTGATAGCATAACGAACTGGTGGAATGTCGTTCGCGAACTCAACATCACCGATCCACAGCCGGTGGAACGGAGAGAACGCCAAAAAACAAACAAACAAACAACGTGAATTACTTTTGGAACCGGTGGCCGCGGATTTCGCGTGCTCGTCGTCCTCGTCGTAATAGTAGTACACGTACTCGTACTCGTACTCTTGGCCGTTGGGCGCCTTCTTGATGTTGATCCGAGACGCCTGCGACGACGCGGCGCCCACGATTTGGCCACCGTACGGCGAGTCCACGAAATCGTACAGCCCGTCGTCTTCGCCGCTGGTTTTCGCGTGCGCCTTCGCCACCGCCGGCTCCCTGGTCTCGTCCCTGTTTTCACGTAATACGCACACAGATCAGCGACGTGACGAGCCCGGATCGGCAACCGATCAGTGTCGACGAGTGCCGACTTGGTGGTTCGATATCCGAACCGAAGCCTCCCGGAGGGGGCCCGTGTTGCCCGCTACGAAGAACAGTCCCGTCCTACGACCGGATCGCTCACAGCCAGTGCTCGAATTAGAAAACATCGAGTAGTGGAGCTCGATTGGAAATTTGGAAATAGCGTTCCAAATGAAATGTTCCATATCACACGGGTATCCCACACCCTCCCGCCCACCTTTTTACCACTAATATATAACCGTATTCTTTTTGACATTTTATGTCTTTACTTTGGCACATTAAAATAAAAAACCGTCACGAAAAAGTGTCCACCAAAAAGTGTCCACGAAAAGCGTTACCTAAATTAAGATACCCACTGGGGACTGTCACGAAAAAGCGTTACAGAAAAAAAAACCTAAATCTCCCTTATGGTTTGTTTCCATGGCAACCATTGTTTCGGTTTTGAAAAAATTTAAATTTGAATTTGAAAAAAAAATTTTCACACATAAGACATAAAATGTCTCACTTAATGCGTACTCGTATGCGTTAATCATTTTTTTTTTCTACGACATTTTATATAAATAAACAACTATTAAACCCGTTGAAATTTAAGTAAGAACAGTGGTCGAAGTGGCTCAAAACAAGTGGAGCGATGCCTATATTTTTATTCTGAAGTCGTAATATTATTTGTACTCGAGTTCGATTTAGTTGACCGATATGATAAAAACATCTTTACTAATATTGTAACTTCAATTCGGTAAAACTGTACAAATAGCAAATAACTAATCGTATTATGCACGATACAGTATTAGATTTAGGCGTGAACTGGTCCGATTTAAATGAGATAAAAATACTTGTTTCATATAAAAAATAAACATCGTTGTATTCTTGTAAAATTAATTAAAAAACCATCGTGAAAAAAATACAGTTTTTATGAAAAACACTAATATAAATCGATAATCTTTGTATATAATTATAAGGGGGCTGTATTATTTTGGACGAAATAAGTGGAGGGATGAAAAATATAGATTATAATAAGTGAAAGGATGTCTCCCCCCACTTCGACCGTTGAGTAAGAATAATAAATAAATTAACACTTTTACATCCTCTTATTCCCCGGACACTAATATGCTCGGAGATTGCACCCTTCACATGTTATGGGGCTGGAAGATGATTCTTGGACAAGCCAAAGATGGACGGGACGGGTAAGTAACAATAATAATACGTAAAAATAAATTATACGATAATATGCTATCACGAATTATAAAGAAAAAAAATTATAATGTATTCACACTATACAGAGATACATCGCGGCACATGACGATCATTAACAAAATAGCATGTTCAAAACGGTTGGCCAATTAACGACGTTGTTTATCGACAATTTATGTTGCCACAGATTTAACAGTTTTATAGTATATCTGTGGAGGTAGATCTAAAAATAATTGTCAAATAATGTTTAAATAATATTCTGTGATGAGTGATATACAAGATAATAAATTGCCATTACGGGCGCATTAATAATAAAAAATATTAAAATTAATAATTTTATCAAATATACAATTTTTTCGTGATTTTTTTTTTATCCCCACGTATACTGATTATAAGCGCTCTCCCGCGTTCCTTTGAAAACTGTAGTAAAGTACACTGTTTTTTTTTTTTTTGTTAAATTTAATAGAAGAGCTCCGTTCCCTTGCGTCCTCCCCCCCCCACCCCTAATTCGAGTACTGCATACAACCCAACAGTGTGGGCTTTCTACGACGAGGTTAGGTTAGGTTCAATCGCGTCGTCATCGTCCACCAACCTGTTGTTGGGTTTGGTCACGACACCGTCCGCGCCGCCGATTTCGTCCGCCGCGCCGCCCATTCGGACGTCGTGTTTCTTCTCCGGCTTGGTCGTCCTACGCGGTCCGTCTTCGTTGTCGACGGACGGGTACAGTTTTTTGTGCTGCGACAGAAGAATCATACAAGTGTTGTAGCGTTACCGAACTCGATTTTACCGTCAGTTTTTTTTTTCTATTCTTTTTTTTTTTAGTTCGACGCGACGTACAATAATAAAACCATTTTCGCACTGATCGTATAGATTTTTCGAGAAGGATCGATATTTCTTAAACGACAGTGGAACGGTTAATTACCCGAAAACGGTCGACGAGGACACTGAAATTGACGAAAGATACTTTTTAATTCATCGTCGTATAGATCATTATGATTCATCATAGCCATCGGACGAATAGCGGAAACAGTTCGTATACATTAAAACGTGTATAAGAACATGGAAAAATGTACACAGTTAAAAAAACAAAACAAAACAATAGTACGTCCCACGACAACAATATTTTCTATAGATATTATTTGATTTTATTTTAGATTTCGAACGAAACGAATAATATACTCCCATTAGTTTTACAATAATGTGTGCGTGTATGTGTGTGTGTGTGAGTTTTTATATATTTTCCTAGGAACATATTTTTTATAACACTTTTGATTTGATCTAGTCTATAAAACAAATAATGCCAAACACTTGAAATTTTTACCGGCTATTTATTTTAATAGTATACGAACGTAATCAATTTTTTTATATTTTGATCAATTTTGAGCTAATTAGAGCATTTTTAAAATTTCACAAATTTCCTATTTTTTTATACTCAAAACGAATAAAATTTGAAGTTTTAGAACCGAATAAGTGGAAATTCAATACAATGTCTATTAAATGATATTCTTACATTATACATCCACAAAAAGTAATATATCTATACGTACATAGGTATATAGATAGTTAAACGAATCGTAAAAAGATGTTTAAATAAAATTTTAAAAGATCGAATGCATGAAAAAAAAATGTTTCATATATTTGAGGTAAATGACACGTGTTTTGATCGAAAGCTTTACGAAAATGATAAAAAACTCTCTCTCTCTCTCTTTCTGTACATTATTTATCCGAATTCGATCCACTAAGTATACAATTATAAATAAATAGTGTTCTGGTTAGAAACTCCGCAGCTTTCAATAAACTTGACCAGACTAAAAACAAAATGTTATACCTATAGAATAGTTTTTAAACAAAATTTTTATTTGTTTAATTTTTTGATGAGTTTATTATCGATTCGTAATCTAATATTGTAGCATAAAGCGTATACATCATTTTCATTTTGGTAATTCTTAGTACAATTTTTTGGTTATTATTTATATTCTAGACATTATTTACTCCCATCATTTTTGTACCAATATTATTTTGTTCGAATAACATCGTTTCCCGAAATGTCAATGGATTTCCACCGATGCCAAAGCAAATACCAACTAATAGTATTTTAATGAATTCTCGGACCATCGCGGTATTCCAAACAAGCACATTAAACATCAGGGTTTTTTAAGTGTTTTCGAACGTCCGTTATAATAATCAGGTACAACATTACGTACAGTACAGTAGTAAGCTTCGGTGAAATACATTGTTGTAGAATCGTTATTAATTTCACGTCGGATGAAAACCGTCGTTTCGAAAATATGTCCAATTAACTGACATTAACACGATACGTTTATAAGACCCGCTCGAGTAAAGGTTTTTTGTGTATTAATCAGTTCAAATTTTTACTTGTGTTAAAACGCTGATGTATTGTACCGTAATTTCGTGTATCGCACGGAAAGTGAATATATATTATACACGTACTATATCCGACGTTGATCTTGTGTGCGCGACGGCGTAAACTTGGTTTTGCGTGTGCAACACAATTTACTACATCAGCTCGTTAAATCACATCGACCGTCGTCATTATGTGTAAAATATTAATTTCATTTTCTTTTCTAAAACGATGGCTCTTAATATGGTACATATGTTGGTCGTGTGGAGGACGTCTTCGAAAAGACGTATTCCTAATACGTACTGATGAATTGTTAGTAAATAGAGAAATAAAAAAAAAGTTTTCCGAACACGTATTCCAACGCGTTTTCAAACCGTAGACCAAAGTAGCAAAGTATAAGACTAAATGACATTATCGTTTAACATAAAAACAAATCGTGCAAAATACAAACTGTAAGAGAAACTTTGGGAATGTACGTGATCTCCAGACGGGATGGCCCATGAAGTTGGACACAGGGAAGGTGCTAGGCACTTGCCAAGAAACTTCCGTCGAAAACTTAGAAAGTCCATCCTGGGGACGCTATTATAGGAGATATTATAGGAAATTCCTCAAACCCGTACGAAACCAAATACGATTCTATCCTGTATAGATTCGTATAATATTCGTTCAACCGTTTTCAACATCCGAGAACGCAGACATAAACTATACAAGTCCCGCCGAACTCTGATAAAAATCGTTGGTTCGTACCGCGTAGATTTTTTCTTCCGCGGGTACCGGTCCCGTGACGTCTTTGATCCCGGTCTGTCCTTCGTCTTGGACGTTCACGTCGATATCGGTGTCTGTAACGGAAACGAAACAAAATCAACCGTAATTAGTAAATAATTATAACACGGTACGTGGTCGACAAAGCGAATAATCACGAACGGCCCGTGCACATTTCATTCCGTTGTTCAGCCGATTATGTTCGTGTTACGCGACGTGATTAGCAGGCTTTCGGCTTCGGCAGGGAATTGTTTTTTTGTTTTGTTTTTTTTTTTGCTTCAAATTTAATTATGCGCAGATAACGGCGCGTCACGTGCAATACGTACCCAGAGGTCTTCCTTGAACGCCCGACGCGGGCTTCGCGGTGTGTATGCTGACATATTCTTCACCCGGTTTCGGTTCGGTAATGACCCGGACGAATTTCTTCCTCTCGTCCGCTGTCGCGGCGCAGGCAACGGCCGCCAAGACGCTGCACAGGAACGGTAACAGCAAATGATTTCCACGCATCGTGTTCGGTTTTGTCGCGTCTGTCGAAAATAAACTCCGTTCAAAAACAATAATCACAGGTACAACAGGTGTGACGCAATCACGATTACACGTTAGCAGTGGCGGCGCTAGAGGGTGGCGAGGTAGGGCAAGCGGCCTACCCGAATTTGGTTTTGACCCACCTTTGCCCTACTGTGTTTCATATGTTTCGCTGTGTAACTCGTCGTATTTTTTTTTTATGTGCATTCGTTTAGATAATACACCACAGAATACACTACCATTTAATTTGATTTCGAAATTGATTATATTTTATCAGAAAACGCTAATAATACAGTATTTTCCATGTTTTTCAATAATTCATATTACACCCGTATAGACGGGTTTTCACTAAAATCTATGATCGATTCGCCATGATCTTGCCCCCCCTCCCCTAGAAAAAATGTCTGTAAAAAATGTCACGTTAGCGTACAATTACGAAGCCAATTAGGTGCAAGCGTACGGTGTTACGGCACACTTGCCCGCGAGATTCGAGATTAGTTCACGGACAACACCGCGTCATACATTTGTACGCTTACACAAACCACTTGACTGGACTGTTACGTGTTATTTTCCGAACGCGACAATTCACTGGTAATGCGCACAACACGGTATCGTTATTGTTATGTACGGTAGACGGAGTGCGACATTTCGTTTTCAACCTCGTGACCGATATACGGTGTAGTTGTTAACCTATTTCTGTTGATTGTGATTAGTTGATACTCGCGTCGAAACACGCGTGCACAACTGCGAAACTCGGGCGAATTCGTGACGGACGTCGGATAAGTCCGATTGAATCAAAACAATATGGGTTAAATGTCAATAGTCGACCAACAACAGTTATGTTTAATGTTAAAAAATGGACGAAACAAATTAATTTGGTTGTTGTTTCAAAGAAAAAGTTTATTTTAGTTTTCATTACAAAAATTACGATTTTAATGTAAAAAAAAAAAATAACGAATCAATCCATCTTTGTTACCTGTTAATATATTGTTTGCGGTTAGGTTGGGTTATAAATATTAAATTCTTGATATTTCGCTATACTGAATTGTTCACTTTTTTTTTTTTTTAAACACTTATATAATTTAACGCTTATTAATAAACACGTCTTGAAAGAAAAAGTTATGATAATTACATAACAGTCATGTATTTATTAAGGTAAATATAACCGAAACCGAAACGATATCATCACGAATAACCCTCGATAATGACACACCCTTCAACGATTCGACGAACACAAAACACCTTGGAAGTATAATAACAAACAATGTTTCAAATAGCTATGAAACCAGAAGCCTACTTAAAACGTTGAGAAGCAGAAGAGCCAGCAAAATGAATCGGACATTCGCTCCGACACGGCAGTTTTTTCAACAAGAATTATTGATGGGACGGCGGAAGGGAAAAGCAGTAGAGGAAGACGTCCCTTGAGCTACATTACTCGGATAATCGGGGATATGAATCGCGCGTCACACCGTGAGCTAAAAATAAAAACAGTTGTGTGGCAAGAACGGAGTGGTGTTGTCCGCTTAAACAACGGTCTACCGCTAAACTAAAACAAAAAATTCTGTTCCCGTTATGTTACTAAATAATAACGTTCTAAAATGGACATTTTCGCGATTCAATCATATTCATCATTATAAGCCGTCAATATACTAGGGTCGATCAAAAAGTAAGTTGCATTGGGCCATAAGTCAAAAAGTACTAAGATTAAAAAAAAAAAATTATTTTATTAAAAAGTACATAAAAAAAATATTGTTCTACATAATACACGATATATGGCTTCTCTATATGTTTTTACTCTGTGGATGAAACCCAAGCGTATAAAAACCCAATCCCGCGTTGGTAGCGGCCGGTGTACGTTTTATAGAGGATATCGTTCCTCTTAACACGCGTACGGTATGTATCGTTTCGCTTCTGTCGGCGCATGAGGCCCTGGTAGACGGAGATATGAACTCGTCGTTGGAGTTTATAATTATTATTTATTTATTGGCCGTTTTACAATGGTGGTTTAAGTCCTTCGGTCCGAGTTTAGATCTGGTTCAAAATCGAAAAATGCATACTACGATTCACTGGACCTAAGTTAAACTGAAGTTTACTTGATCTTGAACCTATTTGTTGGTGATGAAATACGTTCTTTAACGTGTTCTAAAATGAAGTAAATACTACGTTTCGACAGACGAAAGGGATTATAAAATTGTTCATCTCTCCCCTTCGTAAAATTATTGGGTCGTTCCAAAAACATATCTCTTTTTCTAGGAAAAGTCACGAGTAATGCTAGTTCCATAAAATTTTTCATTGTCTATCAAATTTTCTTCAAAATCGGATATCGTTTTTCAATGTAATTAGTACAAATGTTGCGTTTCGCGGACGATATAGTAGTGATAGCGGAAAGTGAAAAAACTTGCTAACAAAAATGAATGACAACTGTAAAGAATATAAAATGAAAATTAATAAGAAGAAAACTAAAATACTAAAATGCAGCAAACAAGCATTAAATTCAAACATAACAATTGAAAATAAGAAGTTAGAAACAGTTCAATCCTATAAGTATTTGGGAAGTAAAATTACAAATGATGGGAAAAGTGAAACAGAAATAAAGAGCAGAATAGCACAGGTAAAGCAGGCTTTCTACAAGAAAAGAAATTTATTCACTGCGAACACCATTAACCTTAAAACCAGAAAAAGTCTCATAAAGAGTTTTGTATGGAATGTAGCACTGTATGGAGCAGAAACTTGGACGATACTCAAAGCGGAAAGGAAAAGAATTGAAGCATTTGAAACATGGTGCTGGAAAAGAACTGTGGAAGTACCTTGGATGGACAAAGTCGAAAGAACGAAGGAGTATAACTGAGAGTAGACGAACAAAAACAATCAGAGAAAGGAGGAAAAATGGATCGGACATATAATGAGGAATAATGAATGGATAACGATAATTATAGAAGAAAAGATCGAGGGAAAATCGAGAAGAGGCAGACCAAGAACCCCGTTCATGAAACAGATCATAATAGGAAGAACCGTTTACAAGGAAATGAAAGTAGCTGTGATGGATAAAGACGAGTGGAGATCATTTAACCAATCTAAACGATTGTAAAAAAAAAAAAGGATGTGTACAGTACTCCGCCCTCCCTTCTGCCAACGAGCCTGTATAGGACGTTTAAAAATGTTGCTCGCGAAATAAAACAATCGGAGAAGTCGTTCCGCCGCAGGAAAGTGACGTGCGCCGTCGTCAGAGACACTTTTAAGTGATGCGCTGGTCGGTTACCAGGACCACATGCGTTCGATACGAGTTGCCCGCGTGAGGCTGACGGTCGCGTGAGGCCGACTTAACCGACGACTTCTATTCTATGCCTCCATCTACCAGGGCCCCATGCGCCACGCCGACGCCAGAAACAAAACGATGTATACCGTACGCGTGTTAGTGGTCTCGATAAATTGTTTAACGTAACCTGATAGAATTACAATAGACTTACAACTAATGATTGGCACTGGATAAATACCCAGGTATTTACCCATAATATAAATACCTCTTCAAAATTGGGGGGGGGGGTTGTATTATTGCCATGTTATTATTATCATATTTTGGTATGTAAATAAAAATACCAAAGACGCTTGTCTTTGATTTGTTCGTAATGTCGGCAATCCTAATATTATGATTGTTATCATTGGCGAACGCAGGAAAAATATTTTTTGGGGTGGGTTTGAAAAAAATATCAATACGAATAAATAATATTCGTCCAAATTTGAAAGTTTTATTAATGATTATTATATTAAAATATCCATTCTTCTAGGTAATTTAGCCATTATATCAATAACTTCTTCGCGTGTAACCTTAACGTCTCTATACAAGTTTAATGATAAATAATTTGAAGTCGTTGGAACGGTGATTGTATTTTTAAAATCGAACCACAACTAGTTTTAACCAAACCGTCCAAACGTGTACAATCCACAATAGTTAAAGATATAATGATTAAACAATACACAGTTCAATAATTCACACGTATATCATGTCTTAAATCGCAACGATTAAACACCGATTAAATACGATAACCATAATGGAATAAACGTATTGTACACAAAGTGATTAATATTCAATAACAAATAACAAATATTTCCGAAAATTCCGAATTCCCAACGTCAATAGTTAATACGTAAATAATAGTAAATGTTCGTTGGTCGTATCACTTTCATGTAAATTAATTGAAAATTACGTGCATATTTTATATATCATCTTAATTTTCGTGGTTATGAGGGGGTTAACTCTCAAAACCCCACCCTGCGTTCGCCTCCGATTGTTATTATTTGCCGAAAATTTGTACTTTAAGTATGTTTAAAACGAAAAAAGACATAAAATAATTTTAACCAATGGACGAACATTTCAAATAGTCTTACTATAAACATAGATAGAATACGCATGTCGAATTATTGCCCGATCGGGGAAAAAAAAACACAATCCGATTGCTTACATGTATTGTTGGTCTAACATCATTTTTTTGTCCGGTCCTCTATCGTTCAAGTACGAGGTGTGAAGTTCGATTCCACAGCTCTTTCTGTATCTGATACGATCCGGCGCAACTGCTCTGATTCTCAGTTAGAATGTTACGTGCGCCATTAATCTGGGATAATAACAGCGTTATGCGAACACAATGATCTAGCCGAAGAAAACGTTCGAAACAATGTTCCTCGTTGTATTTGCTTCAAATGAACAATTTTTTACTAAGCCGTTTTAACGTTAACCGACGTATGGGTAGTGTTCGTTATACTTTATGTTCGTTGCGTTACAGATCTGTTTTATAGTCTCCGGTAATGGTCACGTGTTTTGTTGCTTTATAGATGTTTTTTCACACGTACTCGCGTATTTCGCAATCTTTCAGTGCGTGTCGGACATAGATTTTTCGATTCGAACGCATGTTTTAGAACGCCGAGTTTTAGAAAAGTAATGTTTTCGAATACTAAGGTTATTGAACATTTATACAACATTTTGTATTTTCGAACGATGACTATTTGAATGGTACATTGGACGTATCGTCGCTTATTCGGACGGAATTTGATCATAGGATTTATGTACCTCAAAAGTGGTAAGGTCGTTGAGAAGATCTTACCAAATGGTACATTTTTCTTAGACAAAATACCACTTGCTCTCACACTCCCTACAATAAAATTTGTATTTTAGAATATGTTCACCACTGTAACACGATTCTCGTATATTATCACGTAAGAAAATAGTAATCACTGATGATGAATCGCATTAGAAAAATGAATATAGATTTGTAAGTCCAATATTGACATATATTCGTACGTTTTTTTCATTATTCGTTAGAAAATCTAAAGGGAACATGCATTTCAGTCCAACCGTGATTAATTGGATTTGTAAAGTACAAATAAATTGTTTAGACTTTTTATTTTTCATATATTTAGGTACTTCAATACTATATATGTTTATAACTTTATAAATCTCTGATAGAACCTCTTTATGTGTTTGTAAACGTATGTATACGTGGTCTATAAATTCTAATTATATGATTCCAATATGAGTTTATGGGATAAATATATGTAGATATATATGTGTTTTTTTTTTAATGTACATATTTATATATTTTAAAACTTGATTTTAGAAAGCACGTCTTTCTAAAAAAAAAAAAAATAATCTGCTCTGTTAATATATTTTTAACTGCGTTTTTCTGGTTTCGAAATGCAGAACGTGTGTGAATAAATAAAATGTGGAAAATTCGAACGTTCTTTATCGCGTTAATCAGTAAATGTAGCAATATTTTTTCACTATAACTATTAAGAATGTCTATTAATAATAAATTATGGCGGTCGTTAAGTAATCGTAAACATGTTATTTGTTATACACTATATAATAGGCACGAAATTAGATTTAAATTTTGACGATAACTTCGTTTCGTTGTAATTACTAATATCTATATAGTTATACGCGCATACAGTCAGTCAAGTGTCAAACGTCATACTTACTTGAATTGTTTAAGCATCTTAAAATGCGCACATAAATTATGTTAACATCGACCGTTCGAGCGTAATTAAAAAAACCAAAAAATTAAAATAAATTACCCGCCGTAACTAAGTTTACCTACGAAAACTTCGAGGTCGTGTTACTATATTATTATCATTATTATATTGATCGGCTGTATTTTGCGTGTCAATGCCCCGAAAATATCGATTCAGCTCGTCCGTACCTTCGGGTGCGTCTTTTAATATGCACATACACATATGCATATTTTTTTTGTATAAGACGCGTGCTGTTGAGTATTTCGAACACGTCGTTGAACGGTCGCACGGATTTCGTATACACAAATATTATTTGTATACACGTTATAAAATGTACGACATGATTTGTAAAGTCATTCTATCGTGAGAAGTGGTTTTATTGTTGTTGTGTTATTAGTGATCTAATAAAATGTATGTAACTTTTTGTAAACAATTTTCGTGTATATATATTACTTTGGATACAAACAATTTTTGAATATATAATATACGAATTCGTGATTCATGATCAATAAACACCAACAACGTGGTGGTGATTTAATTTCGTATGGACATAATAATATTATCAGCGCCCTACGATTGTATCATCTCGGAACGTTTCCAGGGTAAATTTTAAGTATATATTTTAAAAATTTAAGAAAACGCCCGTAGCGTATTATATTTTCGTCGTTCGAGTAAGTATATAATTATAATAATGGACGACACACAATCGAATCTTCTGAATTATCTTCAGTGAAAGTTTATACACCCAGTTTTATTATATATACATATCAAATAAATTAAGTACATACGTTTTCTCGTTCTAATAATAACGATGATGATAATAATAATAATAATAATAATAATAATAATAATAACCAAAGTTTAAAGAGTATGGCCGGTGTTGATATGAAAATAGCGATTTAAATTTATTTTTAAATTTATTTCTATAATTTAATCTAATTTAATTGTAGACAAAGGGTTATCATACTAAATGCCCTCTTTGTTATTGTCGCTGTTAGTTAAGTAACCTAATAATGATCACTAAATTAAGCTAAATTATCTTGTTAAATCGACTTTTTCAAATAAATAAGTTACAATTAAACATTTCAAAATAGTACAATTATTGTTTATTATTATTATTATTCGTTGGTTGAAACGTACTCATCGTAAAGAGTTTCAAGATTTTATTTCTTATATGCTTGTTGTACATTTGAAATGTATTCATTTTATTTTATTATTTATTTTTAGCCAGTTTTATTGTTAAACTCGTTTATCAATAAAATTGGTTCTTTTGTGATTTGTTTGAATGTAATCGGTTCATAAAAAAATAAACCCTTATAGTAAAGGAGTTTCAATAGTGCTATCGTCGAGCCTTTCCTAGTTCCCCGTGTCTGGCTTCATGGATCCTCTTACTTGGTGTCTCTGCAGATTTCATTGAACTCCAACGAGTCTCCTAAAGGGCTTAGGACTTTGTTTGAACACATATGTTATTTGCATAAAACAAGTATACATACAACCAATTTGCATAAACTTGTAGCAAGCATTTACAAGTACGATAAAACTTAACAAACAGCAACAACGCTTGTGTACGTATAAAACCGTTTCAACTACAACGATTGTACATTAGTTAAATGTTTCTAGTTTAATATCTAATGAGTAGGGGATTTAGAAAACTAAAGAACGGGACAAATCACGTAATAAAGATTAATGTCGACGCAACGGCCGGTGTCGAATAACCAAAAACAATACTTAAATAATGATTAGCAGCTGTTTAAAATTGCAAATCACGTGCGTCATCTACACGTAATGTTGTAATGTACGTAATAAGTACGCGTACGACATAACGAAAAAATGCGTGTTATATACATATATATATATATTCTTTTTCTTTTGGATATTTACCAAGTTTCTTCATTTTATATACTTATCTATTATCTCACGTACACAATAGATTATCGGTTGGTTTTTTAGAAAAATTTATTGTACTGTAACGGTACGGTATGGTCTTTCACCCCGTCGACGGCTACAGAGAACATGACATTGTACATGTTATCGCATTATTGTATCGCAATCGGCCGCGACGACCAAGACGATAATATCCGCGTTCGACGTACTTCAATACTCGGGGACGTGTTTCGAATGTAAGCATCAATGGGACGCGACACGCACGACGTGCACACATTAAACCTACACGCGGCCGGCTAAAATGAAACGAAAACGGTAAGTCCAATTTGTTCGGAAAAAAAAAATATATATGTATAAACGGTTTCATACGTCCAGGCGTGAAAAATAAACTACACGATTTGTGTGGAAGGGAAGGTTTTTAGAAATTACTCGTCGGTTAAAAACGATTTCTTGAGAATACACGTTTTCATTGGTTCGATTTCTGCGGGGTTTTTTTCATTTAAACTTTTTCACGATATTTATCCTGTGTGGAAAACACGACTAGGCACACCTTACAGGATTTGACTGTTGTAACGCGTATTAGAATGATTAAAAAAATTCTACAAACAAATTAATATATATATATGATCATTTTTGTATCTCGGATTCGAATTATTCATCATCGTGGCGATACTTACACAGTATAGACAACTAGTATACAAATATGTTTGAAAGTCTTCCCCTCTCCGAAAAAAAAACTATGCTTTACTGTACTAAACATAAACGCCAACAAAATCCATAAACTATTCAACGTGAGCACGTTGTAATTTACAAAATATATGTCGATTGAATTGAAATAAATTGTAATTTCACAAAAATCAAAACCGACTCAGACAATAACGTTTATTATTTTAGTTCCCCGCCATCAAAGTTGGGAAAAAAATGAAAAAAGAAAAATACTCCTAATTTGAGTTAATCAAAAACAATTTAATAATTATTTTACCGTTTGACTTTTAGCAATATCAACAAATAACTCAAAACTCAAATTTACATTGAATCGACTAATATTCGGTACGAAATTGAATAAAAAATAAATTATAGGATATTCTAGAATAAGTTAAAAAAAAAAAATAATAATAACCCTCATCTGATGCAAAGAATCTGTCTTCTATTAATGCGAGTATAACCTGTTGTTATAATATCAATAATTGTTTTTTTTTTCATTCAGTTAATTTTAATAACGCGCAGATGTAATATATAATGTGCGAGCAAGTACAATGAAACGTATAAAAACGCATATTAATCGTAATAAAATTACGTAAAAAAAAAAAAAAAAAGAAAAAATATATACCGTCTCAAGGTCTGTTGTCGATTAGTCTTGCACTCTTTTACGTATTCTATACACAGAACTCGGACCAAGGTTCTTCCTGACTTTCGTTTTGTTTTCGAATTGGCATCTCGAAAGGAATTTATTGATCGGCAGTTCAAGACATTTGTCCGCATATATTATTAATAATACATCAGGTTCTCGTGGACAGAACTTTACGGGATACGTTATTATAAATTATATAATATTATTAAATTTTCCGGGCGTAGAATATCTAATACGAGTAGTACGTGTCGAATATTTTTTATGAACAAGTAAAACCTACTTGTTCAAAAATAAATATAGGATATACATTGTGTGATCGTCACTCTATGTTAGGGGTCGGTCACCGGGGGAGGGGGGGCGTGGTAGAGAGCAATTTTCCTAATAAAAATTTACAAAACCATAAATGTTCATTGAGACGCCTCATGGTAGGTAACATCGTATTATTAAAACTGCATTGTGTAAAGAAGAAAAAATTCTCGACGTTGACGCGTGTCCCGAAGAGCCGCGCAGATTGTCGACCCCCGCCCCGTATGAACCCAACTGTTGACTGGTAAAATAAAACGCTCATCAGTTACCGCCGATTGGGTTATGCGTTTCGTATGATCCGACCTAGTCGTGTTTTGGGAAAAACGTTCGTACAATGTTGAGAACTCAAACACAACGTGCGTCCGTTCGCCTGTCTTACAGGTAGTCGCGTAGTGTCAGGTCGTGTCGGATCTTGGAGATCGTAAATATTCCAAATTTCTTGGTTTTTTTTTTTTCGAACGGTGCTGAATCGCGTCTTCGTATTTGGAAAGCGATAAAACGGGTTTCGCGAGATTGTCCGAAAAAAAACTGCCCTGAATTTTTCGTCTTACAATTCAATCAAGCCGATTTCCCGATTTCTGACATGATATCTCGCCAACTGTCTCGTCGTATCGTTGCGCACCGCGTGGGTGTATTTTGTTTAACCTAACCTAACCAGTGCTCGAATTAGGGGAAGGGGGACGCAAGGGAACGCAGCACCTCTACTGCAGTAAGAATAAAAATTAGCGTCCGATTATTACAATTTTCAAAGGAACGCGGGGAAGCCCAGAAATACCTAGGGACCGTAGGAAAAAAAAAGAACACGGTTAGAAATCAGATTATATATTAGTGGTAAACTGGTTGAGTGTTGGGGGTGGGGGAGGGCGTGAGAACGTTTCATCTGAAACGTTATTTTTGAAATTTCCAATCGAGCTCCACTAGTTTATATTTTCCAGTTCGAGCGCTGGACCTAGTCTAAATAGTTTCTAGCCCCGCGATCGGTTTCGCGATCGTTTCACAAACAGCATGCGCCCGCACCCGCCCGTCGTCGCGTAAAACAATGGCGCGGGCCGTGCGAGTTGCATCACGTGAGCGCCGACCCCGTATGAGTCGAAGAAAACTCTTAAAACCTGCGCGTAATACAGTGTCGTCTCCGTTGCCGCTGATTTTCATCGAGCCACGCGTAAACTTTGACCCGTTCCGCGTCCTACATTACCTACGTGCCACACCGGTGTCGTCGTTATCGTCGTTATCGTCGTTATCGTCGTTATCGTCGTTGGAGATGAGGCCGCCGCGGCACCGTCGTCGATCCATCATCGCTTCCGATCCTTTCACTCCAACCGGTGTTCAACGTACACGCGGCTTTCTACGCGGGACGACGGTACGACGCGACCGCGGACGGTTTCGAAACGGACGTGGTCGAGAAAACGATTACCAGCCACAGACGCAACTTGAGTTTTGAATTTTATAAAAAAAAAAAACAATTTTTCGATTTCCCAAATCAAACGTTTGGTCGAATCGAAAATTTAATTGTTTTTGTTTGTTTTTTATTCGAACAATTCTTTTCAACACTGAACCATATTAAATATAAAACCGTTCGGGGTGGTGGGGGGGGGAGGGGGGAGGGGAGAACTATAATCGATTTCGAGTGTGGCTTACCTCCAAATCGCGCTTGTGTTTCCAACGTCGTCTCGACCGACGGAAAACACGAAAAAAAAAGTTTTGAAAAGATTTGAAAAATCGTTGCAAAAATGTTTTCACAGCGAACGTCTCGCCGTCTGATGGCCACGCGCCGTACACGCCATCGGACACGAGAAGAACAATGGCCGTAGAAACGTGCGCGCCGAGTACCTGTACTCGAATTTTTCTACGAGTCCGACGGCGTCATTGACCGCGCCACGCGTACCACGTATCCTAGTGCCCGACGGACGGCACGTCGGAACGCGCGGGATCGTCGCGAGCGGAACTTTTGTTCACGTGGATTTTTCGCGTCAATTTTCCGTCAACCCCCTCCATCCCTCCCTACGCCCCAGTGCTCGAATCGGAAGACACAATGCAGTGGAGCTCGATTGAAAATTCACAAATAACGGTCCAAACGAAATGCTAACCCCATCACCGGTTTACCGCTAATACATAACCTGATTTCTAACCGTATTCTTTTTTTTTCTTCTACCACATTTCATATAAATAAACGACTAATAAACCCACTGAAATTTAGGTAAGTTGATGTTGTTTTGGTGATTTTTTTTTTTTTTGGCGTTTTTCATACTTTACGCTGATACGGTCCTCGTGAACATCAGCACGAATTCATCGAGAAAGCAGTTATTGAACAGTTTGCCGACTCAAGTGCGTATTATATACGTATTTTCTCTGATAAAGGTTGATTTTCTTAAAAATAAACATTTTACTACTCCATACCTAAAAACATGTTTTTATACTCGTGAATATCAATAATAAATTATATGATAAATTGTCCTAAGCACACGTGAATACGAAGCGTCTAAACATGAAGTGTGCATTTCTGTCCCAATGTGACCGAGACACGTACGAGAAAAATGCGATTGAGAATATATAATGTTATAAAAAAAAAAACCATTATATTGGGTTATGTCGGCTATTATTTATTAATCATAAATCTGAAAATGATAATGAACGATTCGAATTTTCAAAACGATAAAAAAAGTATAAATCACTAGATAAAAAAAGACGTCAACATGTAGGATAACACTACGACAAAACATTATAAACGGATACGGTTGGAAATGAAAAATAATTATGCTACCCTACGTGTACGTTCATACGGAAAACCAAACCCACGGGTCCGAAATGTTGAAAGTCATAATATCTGATGCGTAAAACATAATGTTTTCTTTACGGCGGAACCGTCACAGATCGTGAAAAGCATTTCGGGCAACGATGAAGGTCGTGTTCTTTGCTCCAGCCGACAAAAATGCGTGCAACGAACAGAACACGTGTGTGCCGGGCATTTGGATAACGCGCCGGTCTCCAGCAGCCAGTTCGTGTTGTTCGCAGAACTTTGCGGGATTCACCTGAGTGTCTGTGACGGACGTCTCTCGACAATATTAAATATCAAATAACTTAACGGCTGTTCTCCGCCGGCGGCCGGCGTCGTGGTCAACGAAACTCTTGAAACGTTCAATGTCGATCGTCGCCGAATGCCGACTGACTGACGGTTACGAACCTAGCCGGTTAATTAAATTTAGCGCGGTCGTTTGGGGAAAAAAAATGTCCGGCGGGCGGCGCGTAAGAGTATTTTGCGTGATTCTAAGGGGGAGGGAAAGAGTTCAAGTTCAAATCGTACGCACGGCGTAGAAAGTGAACGGTCCGGCGCGAACAATAAAACGATACGGTAATATTTCCTCGGCCCTCGTCAAGCGGTATGCACATCGTGAATGTTTATACAAACGACAATTACGCGCGTATGTTTTCGTCTCGGTAACACCGACGACAGTAATGACATTCCGTAATCGGTGTTACGTGCGCACATCGCTTGGTTGGGGTGGGTGGGTGGAAACGGGGGGGGGGACGGGCCGACGGACTTGTGTGAAAAGTTGACAATCTGGTTAACCGGAGATCGGGAATTTAAAGGTCAACCGGATCGTTGCGGCGAGGGGGAGACAACAAATACCGCGTTTATCGACCGCGTCGCGTATAATATATCGCGTACACGTTCACGAGGCGCCTACGGCCGTGGTAAATACCTGAACGTGCGTAATACCCAAGACCGTGCGTGACGTTCGGGTGCGCGCGTACGGAACCCACGTCATTACGCCGGGGCGTTCCGGGAAAAAGAGAGAGAAAAAACCAAAGCGTCGGGCGTTTTGAAAACGTGTTCGGAACCGGGTACGACCGGGACCGGCTCGAGCGTTTAAACACGCCTAGGCGACAATTGACGTTCGCCGCCCCCTCGCGCGTTCGTAGATTGCGTCCCTTGGGCGTAAATCAGGGGAGCTTCCGGCGATTTATTAATGGAATATAACGCCAAAGAGCATATCATACAAGTTCGACGTGTCATTTGACACAAATGTTATAGCGAAATAAATTTTAGATTCGTATTTTCTATTACACAATACAGTACGTAATAGTTTTTATAAAAATCACGCATAATACCAAATCTTGAAACGCCGCCCCTGAATAGGCGTGTGCCTACGTCGCTTACCCCTCGAGCCGAGTCTGGGAACGCCGGCCGGACCCGACGGCGTACCTGTAAAACATTTTTTTTGGGGGAGGGGGGTAGGGAAATATTAAATACCTTATTTTAAAATCATTAAAATGTAAAAGTCAAATAGCAATAGATAGTAATAGTAACTTAATATACAATGTCAAAAATAAATATCGATTTTAAATTTTAAACGATTGAGATAGATAACATTAGCTGTTGCCTGTCTTAATGTTTGAAAATGTCAATAAAATAGTTATTTATAATGTCCTAATGTGATCGTTACCATTGCTTTTAATATTAATTTCATCAAATTATGATATTTATATATTGATAAGTTATATCAAAAATCTATAACTGAATATCCACACGATTATATTGGAAAAACAAATTATATAATCAAAAATAAATATGCATTAAGCAAAATAATAAAAAGCTTCTTGGGGAGGGAGGGTAAATGCCCCTGTTGTACACCGCCCTAAAGTACGCCACTGACCGGGCCGTGACGACGTATGTAGACAGAAAATCGTACGTCTTATCGAATCGGAACGAAATCGAAAATCGGACCGGAAGTCTGATTGGACGCGGATTATGAAATTAAATTAAATCGTCAGGGAAGAATCGAAGATGGGGTCACCTCCCCCCCCCCCAACTCGACAATATTAGACTTTCAGTCGGCATTCGGTAAATTTGTTCGACTGAAATATATACTAATATTCCAAACTATTTTAAAACGAGAAGATTATTATGGCGATACCTGTATACTTAAAAATATCTATTACTGCTAAATTAAAAAATGAGGACTACTTGTTCATTGACGCAGTTTAGTATTTCAGTTTTTCGTATATGTATATTAAATATTTATTATTAGTAAATAAATAGTTTTATATTGGGTAATTCGTAATGTCTAGTAGGGATTATAGTAGCGACGAAGATATTATTTTTTATCACTATTATAAACGCTACATGAAGAAACGCAGAAGAAAATTTTGGATCAATTCTTATATTGAAAAATAATTAACTGCGAAATATTCGTCACTGCCAAGGAATTACAGAAAACCGACTCCCGATTTCTCGCGTTCTAAATGTATAATTGTATAGCTCGGGATGCTTTTCAATCTCGTATGCGAATTTAATATTAAAATTTTGCTCCATTATAAAATAAACAACACTAATACCAAGATAAATAGTAATATAACAGTTATTGAATTATGATAAGCCACCAAGCAACTCGGTCAACTGGAGTAGCGAGGAGATTGACACACGAGCAGTCGCGAGTCCACTAGTCGCGTCAGTTTATCAGTCGCGGTGATTTCAATAGCGCCGTCTGAACAATGCCATTGAAACACACGTGCGCAGTTAGGTTAGTTGCTCAGTCTCCCGGTATCCAGACGATCGCCGTTTCTTTTGAGTATCCCGGCGTGAGGAGGGCCTAAGCGAGGACGGACAGCCGTAGGTCGACACTGTTGTAGCGATGTCTGATAGGCGGTTTAGGGGTCAACGCAGTTGCCTAATTTTTTTCTCGAACAGTACAACGAGCGGGATGGAAACGCATCCGTGTCACCTTTACCAAAAAAAGAAGGTAACATTTTCATGTTGCCGTGTGTTTCGAAATGGTTTGGAACGTTTTACTTTAAAAGCATATTTTATCTCTGTTATCGATACGTTTGATAACATTTTGACAATCGATTTATTTACAACGGCTATGTCAACAGTTTCGTATTCATCGATGCAATCCGATTGGAACGATCGTTTTCCAGCGTAGCACTAAATTACCGTGACAGTTCATCGGTAGCGTGGTAATTTTTTTTTTCAGCTTAAATCAACTAAAAATGAACGCAGAGCGCATGTTACGTGATTTTTAATCGTCGAGTTTTCACTAGTTTAAAAGTTTTTTAACATTTAATACGCATGATTTGACATGCTAGTGCACATAGTTCTATAAGCCGTGTTATTAACACTTCATAGATCATACATTAAAGATTTTAATTACGATTTTTGACGGACCGGAATAAATAACTGTAGATTTCTCACACAAGTCGCAAACGCCATTGGTGTATCGAAGCGATAACAGACAAAACGGATGAAATTTCAATCGCTTTTAAGAACATATTCGTCTGACGACGTTTACGACGGTTTTCGGAACGCACGTGCAAACAATGTACATCACGTTTGAATAATGAAATCGTCGATTGCACGCGAAACAGTCTGGGAAAAATCACGAACAACGTTTGTTGAAATATTCTCACGATTGCCGACGTTAAACTGTACGTACACAATACCGTGGCGGGTATAAACCGGTAACAACTGGTCGTGCGTTTCGCAATATCAGTTTTTCAAATATGCCATCCAGCGACGATTTGGGCGATGTGTGAGTTTGCCGGTGTTTCGCGATCGTTCGGTAGCTGTCCCATTCTCGAGTAAAACTGCCGGGAAAGTCGGAAGACGTGTGAAACGAACTGTCGGCCGGACGAGCATTTGCCGGTGGAAAAACACGAATGACGTGGTGCCGAACGGAGGGAAAATGTTCACACACAATACAAGCCGGTCCGTCGTTTCAATCACACGTTTTGCGTAACGCTGAACGCGAATATATTCGGAGACCGTTTTTTTTCTCTATTTTTCTCTTGTGTTGAAAACGGATCGATGGTAAAACAAACAACGAGACCATCGAACTAGCTATAAGACGGATGTATAATAAGGGAATCAAATCGGTATACATATCACGACCACGAACGATTCCAGTTTGGTCGGCTCACGTTCACTCGTGAGCAATCGAACAATTATTGAACACAATTGAAGATCTCTAGTTGAAACGTGGAAAGCCTGGCGACCGAAAGTTGTTGACGCACGTGATATGGAGATCGGAGCCGTGGCAAAGGTGTCATCGCGACGGAGACGCTAAACTTCGAGACATCTTTCACACCAAATGTATATGTTTAATGTATAGATATAACGTAATCACACCTCGTAAGTACAATATTTATCGACACGGGTTTCGGTGCATCGGTGAACAAACGTTCGATATCCATACCGAAATAAGCAAGACTTCGGGGCAATACATATTATGTAACCAACTATTTCGTGTTCAGTTCGGTTCGAAAGGAAAATGAAATCCGTACCCCGATTTGTTGTTACAACTCTAAAGATCATTAGATTTTATATACTAAATAGCGATATTATTTATTTTATGAATTATTCAGGTTAACCGATTTTTTAATCGAACGAGTTACTCGGACGTTTGGAATCGATTTAAATCCTTTGATCATTTTATGAAGTTCCGGTTCGAAATTCAAATTGAATAGTTCGACCTCGAAATAATTGGTTCGCACCATCACTTCTTCTCGTGTTTCCTTATCACATCTTAGTGCTTTCTTTTCCCAGTATTCAATGATTCCTATCATTTCGTCCGTGATTTCTGTTAGTGCAACGAGATCTCTCATACGTTCAAACAAATGGCTTGATGTTTGTTTCTCTCCACATTCGCAGTAGTAACTATATACGAGGTAAGTTATAGCTTTTACTTTTGACTTGTTTCCTTTTACGTTAGGTTCGGTCCGAAATTCACGATTAAAAAATTAGCTTTTTTTTTTGTTTTAAATCCGAGTTATCGACAAGTTAACGACAATCGTCTCAATTAAACCACTCAGTTCGTATCGCGACCGATGAACTCGTCGTTTTGGTTAATTTACCGATTTCGTTTTTTTTTTTTTGTTTTTTTTTGAAACAAAACGCATTCAACACGTGCTTGATTTTATAACGAGTCGACAAGACCCATTATTAACTTGACCAGCGTTCCGTCCGCACAATAACAACACAACGAATAGGCGTTGCCGTCGTCGGCGCGTTGTCGTTTTCGATTCATTGGACCAAGCGTTTGAAACACCGTGAACTCAAACTTGCGCGACGTGGGTTTGTCGTTCGCATTGTTGTTGTGTTGGACGTGATTTTTTTTTTTTCTTCTCTCCCGTGAATTACCGCAGTGTAACGGGTACGAGCTAGTGTGAATGCACAACGATAAATCGCCGATCCGTGGGAGTGTTTTCCTCCCGTCACCTCCGGGACGTCGCGGGCCCACGTACGGATTGTATAACGCGAAGACGCACGTTATTAGACGCCGTCAGCCGAGAACGGAAAACGACGGTGCGCCGGACGACGCGACGTTACTTAATATTACGATATCACGCGTTTTAAATCTAATGCGATCATCAGCTTGGTTCAATTACAATATACGTATATATATATATATATATTTTTTTTTTTTAAGAACGCGCTAAAAAGTCAAATAAACGCTCCGAAACGTTGACGTGATCTTTACGTTTTGTCTCGTCGTGTATGATTCCCATTGATTACCGATTAGAAAATTTTATACTTGAAACCAGTACGGTAAACTCTTTTCCGACGGTTAGTTTTCAACTCGTGGTAGACAACAGCGAAAACAAAAACAAAAACAAAAAAAAAAATCACGTAACGGTAAATCTCGTCTTGAGCAATAACGAGTTACGAAAATTCCGTTGACTTGCCCAGCCTTGCGGATTTCTCCTCCGACCACGATGTTGCATATATACATGCGCGTCGTCGCTGCCGGTCTTGTTGTAAGATCTCCGCAGACGGGCGGCGGCGTCGGCGGATTTTCGGGTCCCCGCAGCATCCGGCAAGTAGTGTACGTAATAATATTGTCGTCGTATTCGGATGCGCGCGCGCGCGCGTGTGTGTGTGCGTGTGTTGCGTACGTACTTATCATTACGCTCTCGCGCGGAGCAGACGCACGCGGCTAACCACGTGATTAATGACGTGGTTTTAAGAGCGGCTTCAGTTCGAATGCAAATAACTCGGCACTAGAAAGTGCGTTTTCGGGATCGACTCGCATACCGCGTCTGCGCGTGCTACGAAATATCGTCGACGGCGCGATAAAACGGGCGTCACGCGGCGATATTAACGACCAAATGATATCGCCCGAAGATCCGGACCGACCGTTTTCGTCCACGTATGCACACTTGTTCATGTTGTAAACACCGACTACGGCCAGCACTCGGGAAATTGAACGAGAGCGCGTCAACTACGCGTCAGCGAGCCGTTTTTATTTATTTTTTCGTATAAAAAAATCAACGCAGTGATTCAATTCAGACGTTTTTTTTTTTTCTAGTGGGGGCCACTACGAGGGATGGGATTAATGTAATACAAATTCACCGACTTTACTATATATATATGCAAAAAAACTAAAAGATGATATTGTACTTTAGTTTATAACTTAGCTTATAAAAACATTTGATATTCAACAAATGTATTAATTATATAAAGCGTATACGGCGAATTTTTTTTCGTTCCATATAAATCTATCATCTCTTCGGTGTACTCAACTGGTGGACCTTCGTCACCTTCCATACTTATTTTCATACAGTATTGAAGAGTGTTTTGCCCTATTCGGTTGCGAAGTTTTGTCATAATTATATTCATTGCACTGAATGACCTCCCTACTATATTTTATTATATTATATATTATAACGATAATTGTTATTATCGTAATAGTCTTTATCAAAGATAAGGTACTTTATAGCGGCACAGACCGATAAAAAACACAATATTCCGTTTTGTATTATGCCGATACCGAATTGGGATTTCCATTTATATCATATATTATTATTGACAACAAACATTTACTAAGACTAGTCGATTTTTTTTAATTAATTAATTAATTAATTATTTATTTACCCACATTTAACAGGGGGCCTACTACTATGCGTACCTGGATTCAACACTGACCACGCGTAAGTGTACATCGTATGATCGTTGATTTATCTTTTCATTTTTCTTTTTTATTACGCTAATTAGGAACATTTTTCAAACAAAAATAAATAAATAAATACGTTCGAACGTGTTGTTTGGACGAGACTGGGTTTGCGGTTGACGAGTGAAAACGTTGAGCGGATTTTAATGACACCAATGCAGTTAATTCACAAATTCACATTATCGGGTCAACGTGATTTGTCTGTTATCGTTTTCATTTTGTGCGACTGTGGTGTCATTTAACATAAACACGATAAATACGTTTTTTTTTCTTAGACATGCCGCGGCGCGATATGAACCCAAACGTATATATTCATTATCGCCATTCGATTGCTTGAAAAACGTTTTATACGGATTACCCTCCCCCATTAATTTAGAGTTAGGTAATCAGGTAAGCGGTCAATATCAATTCAAAAAGTTTTACTCGGCTAAACACAATTCCCGTTTGAGTTGTTACGTTTCAATTTGGAACATTTGTACCGGTATTGATAGTATTGTATTCAGTTTGAGAATGATGCAGGCACACATTTTAATTTTGTCGGTTCAAATATATACCGAACAAAATAAGTCAAACCGAACCAAAATCCAAAACTGAACCCTACCTAAAACGAATACTCTTTTTTATAGGTCCGCTCCTACTTAATAAAACGTGCGTAGAAAAACGTTTATTTTTTACATACGTATATAAATAACTCGAGTCCGTTTATTGACAATTCGTTAACTTAACAGATACCTTCGAAATTAAATTAACCAGTTTAAATAATAATAATAATAATAGTTATAATAATTGAACTTTTAATTTGACGATTATTTTTATATGAATTTATAAACAAATCATCTCCAAGTATATGTTCAAATAAAATATGATACGCGAAACTTAAAATCATAGATGCTAGCTGACTTCTAATACAGTTGTAATTTTAGCAGAGTTTAATATGTCCTAAAATTATTAAAATACGTTTTAAGCACGATAATAAATAATCATTATGGGTTTAAGGATTGTAAATGATAATCCAAATTTATAAAGCCCTATTTTAACTATGTACCTATTGGCTAATACATACCTTTTTATAAATGCAAATATGTTTTTAACTCAAGCAACAAGTCTTGTACGCTCTCCAATCTGAAAATCAAAACACACAAATCAAAATGTTAAAAAAAAAATGTAATATATTTTTAATATTTAAAATAGAACACAATATATTGATACAGTATGAAAATACGGTTTAAAAATGTAAAAACCACAAATATTTGTGATAAATATCCAAAATTTTAATTTTCAAAGAGTAAAAATGCCTTTTCCCATAAAACAAAAAAAAAAATATTAGTAACTGTCAAACTAATTTTTTTTTTAATAATTTTTATTTTTCGTTTAATTAAAGAAGACTTCACGTTTTCAACTTTAAATTATATCTTATATATTCAAATTTGTTTTCCTTATATATTAGCGTATACTATATAGTTACCAAAGTGTAGTAGTTTAATTTGCAACTATTAAAGAGTCGAAGTACGTATTAATAATTTATGCGCGTTATTAAAAACGACCAATAAAATATTCCGTGATAGTTATCGAGTTAATTATTAACTACCTGTCGATAAGACCTCAATATATTCAGAGTGAAAGTAAAACTATGTAAAAAAAAAAACGTAATATGAATTATATTACTTTATATAATTATACTATATACAGAGTGTTCCATAATATTTTCGAATATCTTAAAACGGGTTCTTTTTTTTTTAATTAACTAAAATTTAATTAATACATTTTCTTTAACTCGATGAATAGTAAATGTTAATACCAATTTTAAGTATATATATATATATATAAATATATATATATCGGTCTAGTTAAAAATTAAATTAATAAACTATCATCAATTTAATTAAATTTTTCGTCTTATGAGGTATAACACTTAACTCGATACTAATCCTAATATAGTAAAGGAGCTACCGGGGATGTTTTGTAGCAGGATTTCCGCAGGATCCTCTGAGCGTATGTCAATGAGGTCTCTTGGCGGATTTCAATTCAGGAGCACATATTTTCGTTATAAAAACAAATTATAAGTGAACAAAAACACGTATACAAAAGAAATATTTTTCGCCAAGTTTCCAGATATGGTTGTATGTGTATTGTTGTTTTATTGGAATAGTAACAAGTTCAAACAAAGAGCTCTCGTTTTTTAAGAGAATACGTTTAGGTGGATCCATGACATCGGAAATAAGGAATATATAATAATATAATAGAATAGATAATAATTACAATGACGTTATATATACCGTATAAGGAAATAAGTTAAAAGCACATATGAAATGTCAAGTTAAAATTTTTAACTTGACTAGTCAACGCCCAATCTTGTTTTTGAATTACGATTTTAGATTGACACACAGGCATACTATATATGAATATTCTGAATCAATTCACTTTCTAAATTTCGAAAAAACAATACTATGAATATACAGGTATATAAATATATAAACATAACATATTATAAAAAGACAATGTTATTGTGTTCAAATTCAAAATAATATTAGCAGCTATAAACGATTAAAATGTAATACATATATATAAAATATTCGAAAAAGGTATCCTATCAATATTACTATAACGCTGTAAACATTAATTATGTGTATGTGTTTTAACCTTCGTGATTTGTATAAATATTATAATTATATCAATGGATTCTCGTAATGAATGTGTAGGTAAACGAGTTAAATAAAGATAAAAAAAATCTTAAATATTCAAAAACAACTACAATTTTCCTTATGATAATCTTGTAGGTTTTTTTTTATTCGTGTCGATAAATGTATAAATAACTTGATAAATTAATAGATAAAGTATTTTATTCAGTATAGAATGTGAAAATTAAACAAATATTTTAAAAACATTTTTGAATAAATGTTTATTTTACGTTTGTATTTGTGTTTTAAATCAGCTTTTTACTCTTAAAAATGCAGACAACATAAATACGCATTAATTTAGATGTCAATGTATATAATATTATAGTTAACTTTTGTATATAATTCGGTAGTCTATATGAACATTTTATCACTTTTTAACATAATAAAGTTTAAGGTTTTTAAAAAAAATCGGATTTCTATATACATTTTTCGTTGTTGTTAAAATTGTTTGCCTATAGAAATAAATACTAAATTATTTGTAGTGGATCAATTTTTCCAAGATCAAAACGGTTGGGTGAAATCCAAAAACATGACACACCTCCAAAGAATAAAAACCTACGAGAATGCCTTTTAAAACGTAATAAATGTCTCTATTTTTGTATTTAAAGTTTTAAATTATATTGATATGTCGTATAGAAATCAAACAAGATGTATAATGATAATTTACTGCACAAAATAAAATTGCTTCGTCGGTAGTATGACAATCGATTTTTATTTTCTGTTAAAATTTCAAACACTGTATTTATATCAATTATAACACTAGACATAAAAAAATATACTCAGTGTTTTCCTTTGTTTTGGACAAAATGTTTAAAAACGATTAAAATTTTTTTTAAACATTATCAAAAACGTATGAAACTTAGTTATTTATATATGCCGTGAAAGTACTTTTTTTAGTCTAGAAAATCTCGTACACGACATTCCAGAAATAAAAGAATATGTAAGATGCATAAACATAATATCCTGTGACCAGTGGCGTATTTAAAGGGGGGAGGGTGGCACAAGGGGCCTGTGCTCTCTCCATTTACTGTATTTATATACTAAATAATAATGTACATGTTAATATATTTTATGAATGCAAAATCAATGTTTATTAATTCAATACTGATTATAATTTGGAATCATCAAAAAGAATCATTTGGAATCATCATCCCATGTTTTTATGGTATTTTGTATTTTATCAATCTATTATATCGGACACGAATTATAAGGTAACTTCAATGTCCAACTTTTGATATTCCTAAAGCACAAATATTAACAATATATATTCTAACTGCATTGAAAAATTAGCGAAATGAAAATGATTTTAGAGATATATTTAAAAAAGCACAAAAATTTGCTATTGAATTTAATATCGATGTAAAAATTCCACGAACAGCAAATAAACAATGTAACCATTCTAATATTTCATGGCAGTCAAATAGTCCTGAAAGTTACTAAAGAATATCTATTTATTATTCATACATTGATTTTATAACAACAGAAATGGAATACAAATTTTTAACAAAAAATAATAAAATAATAAATTTAAAGGATATAATTCCAAAGTACAGTATAAATGCTGATAGTTCAAAGATTTTAGAAGCTGCAGAATTGTATATATCTGATTTACCAGGTACATTTAATGAGTTGCAAGGAGAATTAAAAACGTGGAATATATTGTGGAAAGAAAAACCTGTTAATGAACTGCCATCATCCGCTTTAGAAACATTGTCCTCCCTATTTATAAATTTCTATCCAAACATTAAAAGACTTTTAATAAAATTTGCTACAGTTCCTATAACTACTTGTACATCTGAAAGGTCATTCTCATTACTAAAAAGAATTAAGACCTACTTAAGGGTGGAGAATATCGACTGAACGGTTTAGCACTCCTCAACATTCATCATGATATGATTATAAACCCTGAAGAAGTAATTAATGTTTACGCCAAAAAACATCCAATACGTCTACAGCTATTATGATATATAAAATTAATATAATACATAAAATGATTTTGCAATGTTTAACGTATAATAAGTTAAATAATATTATTAAGTTAAATTTTGATTATCAGAAATGCCTCTATTTTATCATTAATTTTTAACTTTTTGGAGAAATATGATTATGAATATCTATACCCATTTTAAAGTTTTTTGGTGCTCCCCCCCCCCCCTATTACACGTTTTTAAATACACTCCTGCCTGTGACCCTAGTAGTTACGCGCGAATTGTGCAAATATCTGTTCGTTTCATTTACCTATAACCGTCTGTGCATTTAAATGCGTGCGAATGTTCGCATGTCTAAACTTCAACTTTTTTTTCACCAAAACAAAATACTACTACACGAGTATAAATATTATAATTTATGTAATAAACATCCCATGATCCTCCGTTTCCCGCTAGAACAACCGACACATAACGTCTGATTTCGAACACTTTGTATAAACAGTTAGACGCAATGTACTTACGTAAATATATTTTGTCGTTGTAATTAAGATTAAGAGAAATCAATAACGTAATAAATAATATTGTTTAAAAATCAAACTCCACCGGCTATATATGTACAGGTTTATCGTGTTATCCGATGCTTATCGTTCTCGTTCGAAACGTTTACTATTTGTGTAACAATTATGTCACGTGTACAACATCAACCGAGTATGCCAAAATGAATTGTTTTCTTTTTTTTTTTGTTTTGTTTTTTTTCTCCAATCGTTTTGGTCTACTTATAAACGCGCGTATAAATTACATAACCCTACAAACCATCGCGGACGGATATACGTACATAATAAATACACAATGATCTGTATGACGCGTACAACACGCACGTCTTGTTTTCCCGATAATTTTTTTTTTTTCGTGTCATAATGCGTTTACATCGAAATAAAAACGTTCTCGAAGTTTAATTAGTTTTTGTTTTGTTTTTAAATAGCGGCGAACCACATTTACGCAGTTCATTACAACCCAAACATATGCCGATTGTTCTAACAAATAAATAGTAAAAGCGTTTGCAAATGTTATGCTTCGAGATAATAGTTTTCGAAAAAATATGTCTGTTCTGTCGATGGAATTTAATCGGAACATCGAGACTTTCAACATGATTTTCGAAATACAGATAATTCAATGTCATGATTGTTTTTAAACGTTGAACAGGGCAAATCGAATGACACATAGTTCTGATTACGACTTGATTTCACTTTGTTTAAATCAACGTGTCCATATTAATGTCATGAATACGCTATTTTTCAAAACCAAACCCTATATTAAACCCGACGGACTTTAAATACCGGTAAGGTCTAAAACGTGAAAATCATTTAAGTCAACTTAAATACGATTGATCGAGTCGCCGGGACAGCGGTGTACTTGAATGAAATATGTCGTAAACCATAGTATCAACGGATTCAAATAAGTGGTGTCGGAATATAACATGGGGAAAATATCTGACTCAGCCCACTAATACTGATACTGTGGTATGTACTACGGCGCTATGTATATATTGATATAAATACGGAAAATCGATTTTCGTTGTACGCTCGTCATATGGATCGTCCTGTATATAATATACGTATATGGCGTTTCGCTCGAAACTCAACATTTCAAGATTGAATGTATAATATAATATTAAGTCCTGATAATAGTTACGAACGCGAGAAATATGTGGTCTTTAGATTTCGATTAGTGAATGCGATAGTGATGATGCAATAATAACGCACTCTCGGTTTTCATCAATATACCACGCGTATTGTGTACGGCAATCCGTCGAACGTAAAACACCATCATTTTCTAAATCAATATTTATATTTATTAAATGGTTTTTTTTTTTTTAAATTTAATAGTATAATTTTTAAAATACTAAATTTTTAGACGAAAAAAATCAAATCTTTTACATTTTTTATTTATAATTTCATACGTTGATATTTTGTAGATCACGCGCGTTATGCAAAACAATTAATTTATATTATGTATAACAAGATTAGAATAAATCAAGTTGAACAACCGTATATGTAAGGGCGGTTCTTATTTATTGAGGTAAAAAAAAAATATATATATATATGTATAAACGAGATTACAGTACGAGTATAAAATGTAAATTATATATGTTTACGACACGATGTATGTGAAAAAATTCCGTGAATATTGAGAATAAGTCGCATCACATAAATGAATAAATTATATTATATACACGCGCGCTGCACGGCACGTCGCCTTCTTAGGCGGTCGGTCGTCGCGTTCGTTTCGCAATGATGAGAGTGAGCAAGTGAAAAAGTAAAATGAAAATAAATAAATCGAATCCACCGGTGGCGGTCGTGCAGCGTTGCGATAGAAAGAAATAAAATTAAAATTAAAAAAACGTACGAGAAAATAAAAACCGGAATTTTCGTCTATACGTCACTCGTACGTATACGTGTATATAAAGGTATATATATATATATATAGTTATGTCATCGAACGCGTGCGTGTGTGATTATATTATATATATAAATATTATTACTATACGGATGCCATTTCAATATTATATGTATACACACTTGTGTGCATTTGAAATGTTTACCATCACAAACATGTTATTTTCTTTGCCAAACGGGGAAATTTCCCGAAACAACGATGATGATGATGATCGGTGGCGCCGAACTAAATTTAAATTGGAGTGGCGAAATTAACTTTGGATTACCCACCGCCCACCACTATACCATAGTCATTAATTTGTAATATATATATAATTTTTTTTTACAAAATAAGTTTAATATTATTATGCATACTTACATAATACAACGTGGTACATTTAATTAAATATTGGTTAGTATATTATATTATTTGGATATTAATATTTAATTGAAATTTAAGAAAATTGAACTTTTATAAAATTATAAAACATTTTATAATTTAAATTTCCTGGTTTATTATCATGTATTTAGACCATCAAAATGTATAAGTTTAACTCATCATAACACCTTCGAAACCGACCTGTTTGCCATCTCTTGTTATACCTACCTACCTAAATATACGTTATAACTGCTAAACTGATTGCGTTGGTGATCTGGTGGCTATAGGTTATAAATGTTAATATCAATTTATAGAAACGTACCAACAAAAATTATACCACCTGAAGTTAATAAATATTTTTATAAATTAGTACCGAACAGCCGACCACCGCACATCTTAAAATAGGGTGGGCGGCTGTCCCTCTTTGAGTATAGGTTCGGCGCCACTGATAACGATAATAACAACAATGACAATAATAATAATCGATTTCCTTGACGGGAAACACTGCGACAGTCGTGCACACACGAGGAAAACCGCGATCGCCATATACACACGGTTTCGAGTAACACGCAGTAATAGCAACCGCCGGCCGTCCGTTTCGTGAATTCCGCGCGCGTTAAAGTCTCCCGACGACGACGGCGGTCGTTTTTTTATTTTTACTTTTTTTATAACGTAATAATAATAATAACAATAATAGCAATGTAATAGCGCGCGGAAAATTCGATTTAGGACAAAAATATGATAACGTACGTACGTACGTGCGTGCTGTATATACGAACCGCGGAATTTTGGTTTTAGTTATTGACGAATACGACGACGACGACGACGATGGACGTGTAAAAGTTTTGTGCGCCTTCCGCTTTCTAAGAGGGAAAGCAAAACACGCACGCCACCTTCACCCGTAACTATATATATATATATAAACACACATATTGTATACAGCCGTCACCGCGGTACTATATTTTATTATTATTATATAGGAGCACCATTTGCGGTTTTGTCGTGCGTTTAGGTATACCTAAATATAATAATGTAGATGCCAACGAGCGTAATAATAATAATAATAATAATGATCATGGTTAATAAAGTTGTGATTATATGAATGTTTTAAGGTGTTTGTAAGGTGTATATAAGTTTATCTTGTGAATATAACTATTGTTTTAGTCGACGTGACATCAAATGCACACAAAACGCGTGTCCGTTCTCCCTGTTATCCGAGGTTAACGTAAACGTTTGCATGCATTGAAATGAAGTATGCAAAGAAAAAACATCGATTGTTCTGATCTAATCGATAGTCGATACGGGGAAACCATTCGAGAATCCTTTTTCGACACAGACTTGACAATTATTTCCGAATATTGTTCGAGGCAATTCGAGTTGAAAAATGTCTGCTACCCGAATGTGGATGGCAATTCGAGTGCGTCCAAAAAACCATTGTAGTACAGTTTAACAGCTGGCGAGTAAATTATAATTTTATCGAAATTTGTATCTTCATCGAAAATATTCATGATACACTATGATACATCGTGCAACAAAAGACTTTTCCGGATGTCAAAGACCCATATTTATTGTACCTTAGGAATCTTATCGAGTTATTCAAGAGTGTTCGATATATGACTTTCTTCGGCCGCGTAGCAGACATCAATTCGATAGTAGAATTCTTCTCGTGCGTTTTCAAACACATCGACCGTCACTTCGTTAACGGCAGCCGTGATCCGGTTCGTGTCTCGCGGTTGTGTTTCCTGACGAAGCCACTTTCCGTACAAGTAAAGCGGTGACAGACACAGCCGTAGAGCTCCGGGAACGGAACAGCCACACGAAATCGTCGAGCACACCAGGGACAGCCCAAAAGTTAACGTGTATTGCGGGGTATTGGTTGCGAGTCAAAGAGTTTACGGTCCATTCTTATTTACGGAGAATCGACTGCTCCTACGACTACGAGCTGACTATGACTAATATTATAATATGATTTTTTATTCCAACAGGACGAAACGCCACCGTACTGGCAAAACTGAACCACCTCAATGGAAGTTGTGGGGATAATGATTTGGCGCTTCATCGATGACTACTACTCTCGTCCGATCTTAACGTACGTGATTTCTCTTTGTGAAACTATGTGAAGGACAAAGTTTATGAGTCTCTTCTCCCTCGAGACTTTAAAAATTAAAATACCTTAAGCTGTCATTAAAGCAGTGACAATCAATATACTCAAAAACAAACGAGAAAATGTCGACTATCGAACTGATGTCTTCCGTGCTGCCAAAGGTCAAAGGTGCTGCTAAAGGTCACGTTGAACATCTTAGAATTTTTTTTTATAATTTAATAAGCTTACTAATATTTTGTAATTTATCGCAGCTCTGTATGTCAGTGTTCACAATAAATACGAGTATAGGTTTTTGAAATACAGGAACGAATTAAAACTTGTATAATATAATGATTTTAAAAAAATGATAAAAATAAAAATTGTGTTTTGTTTTAGGCGATATAACTAAACCAAATCTTATTAAAGATGTATATCAAACAATAATCTTTACGTTTTATTGAAATGTTGCTAATGTATTATTATATACATGATATCAAAGGTTTCTTGTAAAATAATGGTGTCCTGCACGACGCGTAGAAAGTAAAATAAAAACCGGACAAGAAATATATGATGCAGAAGAGGCGTATTAATTATTTATCCGTTATGCGCACCGAGAAGGACGTATTCTTGACAATGAAAACAACCGCTAAATACATTTTTAGAAAAAGATTTTTATTATTATTATTGTTACATCAATATCTTGTATGTGGGTGCGATGACATGCGTATCTTCTCACATTGTTCGAGACGACCTTCTTTTCGAAATACATGTATTAGCACCGTGCCATAATAATATATATATACTTTCGCCGACCCGTCGGCGTGCGGTTTTTTTCCTCTGCGTATCCGAACAGTGCCAGCGTACACACGTATCTGATATTATTGTGTTTAATCCAAAATTCGCCTAGAGGTGTGCCTCTGATCGACGTGCAGGAAACGTGTAGCGGCGAAAGTAATGGACGCGAGATCTACGGACGCGTGTGTGACTTATCAAACAGAGGGTCGAACAATGGAAGACGTTATCAACTATTCCGCGCCTACGCACATTATTATTGTTCGATAACAAAAATCAAAACAAAAACGCAACTACATTAGTAATTGGACGGTGTTAAGAGTACCGTCCGTGTAGTTGCGATCGCGATCGTGTGCGTCTCAAAACGAAACATTTCTTCGAAAAATATACATTTACGATGAAATCGCATGCTTTTGACATTTTTTCAACTCACGTCGTATCCATCAAGAGTGCAGGTCGATTTGTGTACATTTTTGTTTCGTACAATTGTACTGTGCCTAAATAACTAGTACTCTGAATATTTTGGGAAATAACCGTTGTTAATTACTTGAAAAAATATCTAACATATTTACAACGGTATTTTACTAGCGATTTATTTGATTAGCGATATATAACTACGACAGTTATAAGCAAGTACTTATACAGTCATAGTCTATTTTGCTAAGTATTCCTCGTATCATGCACGTAAGTCCAATTATCGCAAATGAGCATTGAAATTTGCGCGTTAAAACAAAATGTAGAAACTGAGGTATCTTGAAAAAATCGATTTTCCTAGAAGTCTAATACCGTGGCATACCGGCAAAGGTCGAGAAAATCGAATGAAAATTTCTCTTTTGAAAATTGCAAAAACCTTACGTACACAGGGCAGTTATGAACAAGCCTATGGTTTTAATTAAAAGAAAAATGATCGTTACTCATGATCATACGACTGATATAGAAATAAAAAAGAAAATTCAAAAAGCGTCACTTCAATTAAAAGAAACATTGTTATTAACAACGGTTTTTAAAACGACGATAATTTTCCAAGTGTTGTACGTGTCGTGTACTTTTCATAGTGTATGCGACAAAATAAAAACGTGTCGTTGATGGTACGACTAAAAAAATAGTAGATATTAATTGCCGATCGAGTTTCTAAAATAGGTAATAATATCAAAGAAAATGACAAAAATCGATAGTAAAAACCATGTTCATATTCGGTATGTCCCGATCGATCGAAGATTTTGAAGAAAACGTCGATTATAACAGTTCGCCTTCTAATCGTCAACGTAATATAACAATTACGAAAGAAATTCATATGATTTTGATGTCTCGAATATTTTCCCTGCCCATTCAATTATTGTTGCGTTAAATAAATTGCTGAATATTTGATCGAATGCAACATTACAAACCGTATGTTTGTTATTTAAAACAGATTAGTCGTATTTGTAAAAAAAATAAAAATACTTGGTGTTGAGTTATTATTATTTTGGTTTTTTCCGAACAAAACTCGATGTATTGACTTCAAATCGATTTTAAACAAGAGTAGCATTACAAAAAAAAAAAACGGCGCAGGGGATCTCATTGTTCTCCGTTACCGGTCAGAATTGAAACATTCAAGTCAACGGATAACACGTGTGTGTCACGTAAGAGAGTCATATACGAATCGGCCCGGCGGGGAATTGTTTTCGGTTTCCTTTCTCGAGACGTTCAAAACGTTTAGTACGTGTTTGTGCGCCGACACCCGTCCGACGTTATGACAAAACGCACATAAATACATATATATATATATATATATGTATACAATGACTAAACATCGGACTTTAATGCACTAAAAATCTTTAATGTATGATCTATAAAGTGTTAATAATATGGCTTATAAAATCATGTACACTAATATATCAAATAAAATGTATTAAATGTTAAAAAACTTTTAGTAGACAAAATAATGTGTTAAAAACTCGATTATTAAAAATCACGTAAAATGTGCTATGCTTTTATTTTTAGTTGATTTTAGCTGAAAAAAATTACTACACTACTGACAAACTGTCACGGTAATTGAATGCTCGTGCTTATTATTACCTGTAACCGGATGTACATTGGAAAACGATCGTTTCAATCGAATTGTACCGATAAATACGAAGTTGTTGAAATAGTTACTGTAAATAAATCGATTGTCAAAATGTTATCAAACGTATTGATAATAGAGATAAAATATGCTTTTAAAGTAAAACGTTCCAAACCATTTCAAAACATACGGCAGCATGAAAATGTTACCTTCGTTTAGTAAAGGTTACGTACTACCCTCGGGCCTACGGGACACATTTCCGGCCCCGGCCTATTTTGTGCCGAAGCAAGCGTTGAACAATGATTTTTTCTATTAATCTTTTAAGTGGAATGGCCGAGTTTTCTTCTCGTGTACCTCGTGCTCGGCCGATCTACCTAGTTGTGTTCGTACACAGAGTTTTTCTAGTAAAAATTGGTTTTCGAAATTGTAGAAATGTGTTCGTGTCCAAAAAAAAAAAAGGCACAGGGAGTCGGGCTGGGCTAAGTAGTGTCCGGTTTGAAACATAAGGTGTGCGCGATTTCGATTTTCGTCCAATTCGACCGAGAGATGTGCGGACTCAGACCGGCCGTGCACGGGTATTCATTGTATGGTTGACGAATTTGAATCTTCGAGTTTAATGGACACGGGCTCTTGCACAGCCTACGATCGGGTAAAGTTCTCGAAGCTTTCGGTTGCCGTTCCACGACTTTTAGGGTCCGTCTTTTACAACAATAATGATTTAATCGAAAAATTCATATTACGATTCACTGAACCTGGGTTGAACATATTTCAAAGATAACCTGCAATTTGATTGGTTGTTCATTAATGAACACTGGTATTGTGATGAACAGTTATTTCCAAATTGATTGTATTTGCGCCTTGCGGTTTATTTTTATTCTATATAGGCACTGTAAAATATGAACGACTTTAAAAGGCGAGCCAATGTTTCAGTACGGGAAGTCCGAGCATAAAAATTTAACGACACCGTCGTATTTAGTATGAAAAACACGTATTTTGCAAAAACACGAAAAAAAAAAATGAAAAACTGCACTGGCGCTAAGCTAGATTTGTTCCTTACATTCCTATAATGATAGTACTCGTGTATTATAGCACCTGTTGGTTTAACGTGTTCTAGAATGAAGTATAAACACTACGTTTCGACAGACGAAAACGATCCAAAAACATCTCTCTTTTTCAAGGAAAAGTTTCATCAATTCTTCATCGTCCGTTGAAATTTTCTTCAAAATCGGACATAGTTCTTGTTCTGAATATGTTACTACACTGGCTGTTTGAATTCAACACCCAGAATAATCACACACACTATCGCCCAGCTATTCCATTAGCACAGATAATTTCCACAGCACAACCGAACCAAATCTTTGAATGTAAACAGTGGATCGTGCCTACGGCAGGGGCGCGAAATCGCGTTTCAAAAGTGGTATTTTTATTCTACCTTCAAAACGGAATTTTTCCATTATACTTTTTGAAATGTCTGTGATTTTGTCTGTGATTGTACACATGGGAATGCCAAACCGTTCCGTCAACCGTCGTTATCGGCGTGTAGACGTTTTTTCACACAAGTTTAAATGACGATTAAATCCGTATTTGACGTATTTCACTGCGTACGTACGAACACCGGACTAATGGTAAATCGTCTCGGGCTCGACCCCCCCCCCCCCCGGTCTATGCCACTGACACGTGAGCTACACGGGTAATTTCGAATAATAAACGATTTTTTTAAAAATATTTTTACCGTTAACGAATTGGTTTTCAATATGAATACTACACTATGTGTAAGACCACCTGCCTGAACGTCGGATACGATTTTCTCGGCGTTCCTTTCCGCTGATGAAAAAACACCACGGAACGTACCCACGTTGTAAAAGGAGGCGATTTCCCCCCGTCCATCCCCGGAGTTCGCCCGATGCGAAACGGTCGCTAACGGTCCCGGGAGGAAAGCCTCGAAAGAAAAACGCGAGCTGACGACGACTCACCGTTCTCCAGCGTCCGTCGCGTTTCCCTCACGTTCGGCCGACGGCGGTGGCGACGCGTTTCCCGTGCCGCTCGCGGAGGGTGGGCGTGTGTGCGGGGCTGGCGGGCGGGCGGGCGGTTTGTCGGCGTGTGGCGACGGCACCGCGACGGCAACGCTCACACACGGGCGCGCGAAACGTGTCGCGGGGACGTGTTGTACTCACGTGAGCGCGTTGCCCAAAACGTCGCGCGTCTTCCGCGCCGTGTCAACGAGAAGGTGGTTTTTTTTCGCGCGAACGACGATTTAAGTGGACGGCCGTGGGTAACGCGCGCGGGTATACGCCGACTGGATGGACGCGAACGTGCTGCGGTCAGACGTGTACTGAACGACGCGATCGGACGCGTCTCCGGCGGACGGGCCCGGCGAGATGGTGGTTAGGAGTGGCGGGGGGAGGGGGGGGAGGGGGCTGCGGCAGCGTGTGTTTTGGATAGTGAGTGAGTGAGAGGAACACGCCGCCGTTGCCGCCGCACAGTGGGAGGAAACGCGATCTTAGCTAACTAGCCGGACGAAATCGATATCACGCAGAATTTTGACTGTCCAGTGATAACAACGATCGAAATACATATATTTTTCGAGGTCGCCTGATTCAATTTTCACGGTAGTTTTGTAATCATTTTTTTTTTTTAATTGGGCGACTTTTCGATTTTGGTAAACAATTTTTGTTTTTGGAGTTGCTTAATTCGAATTTAACATTAGTTCCGTCCATTTGAGCGGACCAAAAACGGGGTGTGATTTTCGACTTACATCGAATTATATGTTTTTGAGGTCTTAAAATTCAAATTCAAGTTTTATGTATATATATATATATTTAAATGTTTTTTTTATATACAAGTTATTCGTGATATTGGGATTACATTTACTACATACAAAACATACTTGACTTGATGATTCGGTTAAAAATATTTATTACTTTACCATGAACTATTGTTATAAGCATGACATAATTTACACTTATAAATATTAATATTTGTATCTGAAGATTTTAATTCAATAATTTATTTTTCTATTTTTCTAACATCATTTCGGATAGGTTCTGATGTTTCCTTTTCGTAGCTAAATATTTTAGGCCTGCAATATCGGGTTGATGAAGGTCTTTTCCATAAAATTGATTTTTCATTTGTTTTCTTACAACATTCTACATGTCGCAGAGAAAATAATGAAAATAACAAAATCACTTAATTAACTATATGTGCGATAACGATGGACGACGCGCGATAGCAATACCACGTCGTGAAACGGACGAACGACCGTCTCAATTTTAATATATATATATATATATATATATAATTATATTTTAATTTAATCTAATATAATAATATAATAGATTTTGTAAATTTTAGGGAAAATCCCAGCAATAATTGTTCAATGTTTGTTGAAGGAACGGCCACATAATGTGGTAGCTCGATAGTAAATAGAGCAATCAGTAATGAGCATCATCACTTCGTGTATGTTTCTGAAATATTTTGTCGTATTGTCGTAAATTTTACAGTCCCGGCCAATGATTGAGTTCAAAAATATTTTTTCAATTGAATATACGCTTGTATTTCATTTTAATAAACATACACACACACACAAACACACATATATTAGACAGGTATTTCATTTTTGAATGCGCAATTTTCGCCTTCTGGGTAATATAAATCTGAATCCACACCTGGCCGCCGTCGTGGTCGTCGTCGTCGTATCGCACGAAGTCTCGACGGCGATTGACCGCGTCGATGTCTCCGCGACGGTTTGGTCGTGGTGGCTGAAGAACGGGGCCGCTGACGTTTCGGATATGTGTATATTCGAGTAAACATGAACTGAAACTTGTGTACAAGTCCACTGAAACTACGTTTAATGTCCTCCGGACTGGTGAAGTTGTCGAACGAGAATGTCGACGAGGACAGATATTGGAATATACACGGACACTGTCCAGACTTCCATAGTCTGGGAGGCAAATTGTAAAATTTTAGTTTTTACTTGCTACAACTATGTACCTAATATTTAAATAGTGCCTACCTAATTTTTGTGATATTTTTCTCATAGTATATAATATTAGCATCTGTTATTTTTTATGTAAATATGTGAACACATAAAAATTATAAAAACCATAAAAAAAATGTGAAATCAGGCACCTACCTATTAAACATTGAATATGAAAGAAATATAATTATTATTATTAATAACTGAAATAAATTGAAATATGAAATAATGTATAAGTGTAAAAATAACAAGTAATAAAATCAAGTCATTAAAAAGTTATTTTTACAATTCCAAACGCCTATTAATTAAAGAGTAAATTAACTGAATATCATTAAAATATATCCCTCCGCCAAGTCGGTAGGGAGGCAACTGTCCACCCTGCCACCACCGTAGACACGCCTATGCACTGTCGTCTGTCCGCCGTCGCCGCCGGTCGGTCGAGCGCCGTCAGTTTTGGACCACCGTACCGGCAGCAGCATTACTGTGACCGTTTCTCGTTTCTGGTTTTTAGATTTAATGGTTTCTCGTTGGTTTTTGCTACGAGCGATAGGTAATCAGAGTTGAGTCCAAAGTCGAACTGAGCGCGAACTCAAGAGCCTGAGTTTGCGTTAAGGACATTTCAGTATTGCACAAAATAATATATGTAATTTACTCGACATTTCGAAAAACATTATTAGGTACGTGTGCCTGTGTGAATGAAATTGTTAATGGATGTCGACATTTTAGATTTTTTTTCTAAAAACAGTCATCCCGTACTAATATTTTAAAAGATGTAAAAAAAAATCTAAGAGACTATCTTTTTCAGGCCCGGTAAACTTATGACGTTAGATACAATGACCGATGTCGTGCGATATCGAGAGGAATTGAGCTAAATTGAAATTGCGTTCCTATATCTCATCTAGATAAATAAGAAACAAATATCTGATTCTTATCTATATACGTGAACTATGTAAATATATAAGTAGCCTATAAAGGTACAAGAATCGAAACCGTTTTATCGGTGCGATTATTTGTAAAAATCGGTTTTCGAAATCTATTTTGTTCTATACAATGCGTAGCAGGAACACATTTTCGGGGAGGGGGGGATTAAAACTGAATCATATACTTTCAACTACTAGATTTAAATTCTAAATTATGTTAAATACGATAAAATTATGTCTAAATGCGGGATAAAATGTGGTGTATAAATAGTGTGTTTCTACCTTCATAATTTAGTTTAATAAATTCAATTTATGATAACTATTAAAACGATTTAGGAGGGTTTGTACCTCAACTTCCCCTCCTTCAAATACGGTCTTTGTTCTAAATATATAAATATATGTTTTGTAAAAAGAGACGTTTTATTGGCCTAAAATAATAAAAACAAACAATCAAAACAGTGTCGTGTGTCAATATAAGTGCTAGGAAACGGTTGTTGTTATTTACATGAGTAGTCCTGTCTCTTTCAATATAGTTAATTGAGTTCATAATAATATTGACGTCGAGACAGTTCGGTTAAGATTGTCGTTCTCGTTAATATTATTAATACCATTGTCGTTGAAAGTTTAAAGAAACGCGTGAAATGCCTATCGCTAAGAACGTGCAGTGGTCGGTCGCTCCGGATCAAGACGAGGGAATGAGCCTCGTCCAGGAGCCGTTGGCCGCGACGAAGAAGACTAAGAAGCCGCGATGGTGGAAGAAAGTGATCAATAGCGTTTCGGTACCGTCTCACCGTGAGGTGTTCAGTAAGAGTACTCCGACGGGAGCGCGATGTGTTACCGCCGCTACGGAGGCGTTTGTACATAAAGCGGCGGCATCGGTGGATGACTCGTCGGCCGTCGTAACGAAGAACTGCGGGCTACGCGCACAGCAATTTTCCGTCGCTCCGTCGCGGGACGAGACGACATGTCTCGTCCAGACCGATCCGTCGGCGGTGGTGACGAAGACGTACGCGGAGGGGCGCTGGTGGGACAAGATGTACAATTTCATGTCGCAACCGTTCCGGGTCGGTGAGGCGGGCGACGAACCAGCCGAGTGGAAACCGTGCACGAGAGCGTTCCCGTATCGAAAACTGGGAACCGACGGGCTCTTGGTGCGGCGGTCGGCGGGCGAGCAAGTCGGGCCGGTGTCCAAGACGATCACCCGCGTGTACGCCAATGACTTCTTGGGCCGCGGCGAGCTCGATTCTTGTCCGAGCGTGCATTCCACTGCTGAAGTCGACGGGCCCGGAGAAACTGTTGGTCCGGTCGGCGGGGGAGGACGTCACGGCGAGTCGTACGCCGAAACGCGAGCCCGGTTGGACGACCCGTTGATCGGGCACGTTGTACCGATGCCCGGGAATTCCAGTGACGACCGTTGGGATCACTGGGACCAACTGTACACCTTACGGGTCGGGTGGGACCCGAACGCGTGTCCATTTCCCGACCACGACGGACCATATGAATTATTTTTTTATCATAACGGAGTTGTATTGTCCAAATAAACGAACAGTAGTCTGGTTTTCGGGCCCGGAAATCTTCTCGTACTAATTTATTACGTCTCATAAGTGTGTTCGGTACTGTCGGAAAAAGAGGACAAGCGGACGCCGTCTAGTAAAACGTTCGATTCGTGTATTTTCGTTAAATAAACTCGCCATTGATGTGTTACATTGTATGCTTGAATTAATTTTAATTACGACTAGTTATAAATTATTCTTTACCTGGCTATAGGAATATAATAATAACAACTTATTCGACGTCCGTCAGTGAATTATTTCTACTTTTTGAACGTTTGATGATCATCAATTGGTTGATTCACAATATCAGTCGTATATTTGTCTGCTGCCGTACTGAATATAATCGTGTAACAATATTTACAATAACATTACCGAGTATGGGTTGTTACAGGAAATCATTTAACTCTGTACCTATAATATGTGGTTGTTTTAGAGTTTAATCGCATAAAAGGAATCTTTTTTAATTATTATATAAACAATCGTAATACAATATGAATGTATAGTTACGTAACGATTAATATGAATAATAATAAATGTTATAAATTATAATACATATGTATTATGTGATATTGTAAATATAAAACTCCCCCTTCGATAAAATCCTGCACACGGGCCTTAGTACGATATGTTGATAAGTGAGTAGTTTACAGAGTTGTAATGTATTTGAATGTTAGTATTCAAATACTTTTTAAATTATTAAATAATTCATTCAAATGCTTTTTTTCTTTCCCGAGTAGTATTCAAATAATTTTTTATGGTATTGAATACTAATTTATTTTAAATACTTTTATACTCATGTTATATTATTTTATTAAAAATCAAAATATTACATCTCGCAAATTGTACAAAATCGGTAGATTATGAAATTAGTCAATTTTTAAGGATTTCATTATCAAAAAATTTGGATTGTTTGCAATCATTTCTTACACGTAAAAAAGTAAATATAAATATTTTTATTTTTATGATTATAATAAAAAAAATTGCATACATTTGTATTTCTGTTGATAGGTATTTATTAAATCCAATACACCTCTCCCCATCAGTGCTTCTGTTGATAGGATATTTAGTGTACGGGTGCTATGTTAACAACAAAGAGAATATCAATAACCGACAAGCATTTTGAACAAATCATGTTTTTGAAATGTAAAAATCAGTGGCGTCAAATACATACTTAATGTGATGCATTTGTAACAGCTAAAATTATGGATGGGTACTGGGTCATGTTGATTGAAAATGTGTTATTTTCAGATTATTTCTTCAGACGTATATTTGGTTCAGGTTGATATATTATTTGTACATAAATGTTTTGTTTTGGTAGTATAATAAATTATTAAATACCAATGGTTTAAGCGTAAACTATTTTAAACAGCACAAACTAGAGCACTGTATAGCTACAAGGCAGTTGGTTAATTCGTTATGCGAGTCTCAGATCGATGTAATTTACTATTATTATTAAACCATTATGGAGTTGTCATTGTAGGCCGTACTCTCGGAGTACTGATTACTGACAACTGCTATAACAGCTAACGTGTTTTCTACATTAAAAAATAGATTTATACAATTGTGTTATTACAATATTTTATATTTCAGATTGTAGGGCTTTGGCCTTGAACCTAAATGGTTATACAATTTTCGAGGGTGCCTAAAAAAGGATTGGTGGTGGTACAAATTGTTGTTTGCACCATACTTAAAAATAGTTCGGCACCACTGGACAGGATAATCGAGATACAGTTTTATACAAGTTTTCGTAAAATATTTATTATTGTCTTTATTGAAAACTGTTTTTTTAACACATTGTTCACGTTCTTGATGTGAAACGACAGACATACATTCGTTAAGTTATTTAAACGATAAAAACATGAGACAAAACATCAATAAAACAAACACGGGGGACAGTTTTGATTCGTGTGTTCCATTTAATAACTAATTCAAATTCGTTTATATTTCACAACATTTCGGTGTACGGAACGATATAATATTAATTATGAACACACTAAAATTAAATTAAACCTGTCATTATTTTATTTGTTTTATTAATGTTTTCAGAACGGATTCGGATGATTTTGATATATTTTCGGCGTATTTTGAAAACCATTGAACGACCAACGAACTAGTGTGTTCATAATATTCTAGTAAAATATTTATACAGTGTTGTACGATATTTACACTCGTATACACTAATATTTTTGCAACATTATATTTTCATTGTTTCTACGATATTATAAGACGCTACATTAATTGTGTTTTACTCTAATGTAGTCGAGACATTGTATGGTAGTCTTTTCCATAATACTAAATAGTATTATAAAATGCTTTCGTTATGTCTGACACCAAATATTACACAGACCACTATATTGACATTATTTAAAAACATTCTAGAAATAAATGCCATTTTTGGAATTTCAAATCATCGCAAGACAATACACACACACACACACATATATATATATTTATATTAAATATAATTTTATCTATGTATATAATTAAATCGTTTTAAATTACGTAACAGACACTTACACCTAATTTTCCTATTATTTATATAATAAACCACTTTTATTTGAAAAAACCTACCGCCTGGGGTCATCTACTGTGGTCGATATGGAATACTTTAAACATAATACGACCTCGGGCAGGACGCACAACACGGGGCAATATGAAAAGATGGAAAATGCTAATTGAACCTAACCTCACTCATTATCTAGTACCCACCCACAATTTCGAAGAAGAAATTACTCCTAAATTACCCCTTCAATACGCCACTGTTTAAAATAACAATAATAATAATATCAAAACGAACGTATGTGATGTAATAATAAAAAGAGGATTTACCGGGAACGCGAATTACAATGACTCTCCGTTCAATACGGAATTTCATCATCAAAGTCCGTCAAATGTTATCTGTTGCATGTTTACACTAATAGGAAATTCCGGGTTCGTTAAAACGAGTCAAAGTAATTATGCCAAGGATTTTGTCCAATGATTCGAAGATAATGTTTCGCCGTGTTGTGCTAAGTACATAATCTGCTATTACGTGAATAATCCAGTTTTTTTCGGACATCGCGGTCGGTCAATGAAACCGTAAATATTCCAATATTAATGGATTGTATATAAATTAAGTCGGCTTAACGAAATTATTGTCTTATTCTGTTGGATCGATGTCTCCCTAGGATGTTCAATCATGCCGAGGCGTAGACGTTGAAACGAACCGATAAAGAAAGGGTCCGCGTTCGCTACTCTCATAGAGAAGTTACGGAAATACATAGATAAGATGGAATCGAATGAATTCTCGGCAACAGCAATGTTTAAAACGGATTTGTGGAAACGGTAAAATCACCTTGTATGTAATTTGATATTGTAACGTGGTCGTCGCACGCAAGGGACCTGAATAAACGGACGGTTGTTATTATGTTGTGTGCTGTTGTGCCGTCAGAGTATCAGAAGTATTACGACTCTCGGCGTACTCGTACAAACACACACACACACACACACACACACATACACACACATATATATATATATACGTGTTATACACCTGCACACGCAAGTCTGGGCAAATCCCACCGGCGCGTTTCACTTTCGACGAGAGTTGCGTGCCGCGTAAGAGGGAATTTTCATAATAGTTACATTACGACAACGGTACGCGACCGATACGTACGAAGGACCGGTCTTCGGCGCCTAAATTTTTATCCACGCCATTCCGTCGTACACGTATCGTACGAGATATATACGTATGATAGTCACTTTTAATTTTTCTCTCTCTCTCTCTCCGGTCTCCGGTCCCCGGTCTCCGATCTCCGCCGTCGCGATATCAGAACGTACGCGCGTAAACCAAGTCCAAATCAGTGTTCCCCCCCGCGAATTCCTGTCGGTACGATTCCGTCGAGTATTTAAACGTCTATCGTGATATGTGACGACGAGCCGGCTGAGGTTTCTAGAGTGTATCGCCACTATCGTCGTCGGGTCGACCATTCGAATGTAATGCAAGAGTCGTGTTGTATTCGGCAAACGATTCTGCGCTCAAGTAATTCGTTATAACTAGGGCTGAAATTTATATGTACAATAAGGCGAAAAATATGTAATTAAAACGGCCAAAATACGTAGTAAAATGTTTTAAATATGTAATAATAAAAAAATGAGTTGAATTAAAACATGTTGAACTAAAATGCATTTTTTTTTATATTTGAACGAAACATATTAATTTTTTTAATGCAATACTATTGTCTATTGATATTGAAATAATATAATTAATAAATTATTGACATAATATGGTTGAACTAAATTAACTTTTTTTAAATTTTCACAAAATACGATTTATTATTTTTGATTTTTAATCATTGCAAAGTAAAACAATGGCAAACCATATAGTGTTTTAAATTTTCAAAATTAAAACCATGATTTGATTTGGTCTTAACATTGACTTATATCTATTTATATCCGTTATTTTTCAACTTATTTTTTTTGCGATTCTCGCATTGCAATTAATACGTGTATCATCATCTTCACTTTTTACATTCAAAAATTACTCCAAAATCCCTCTCCATTAAGCGTTTTTACGTAAATAATTATTATATATTCTACTAAAAACTCGTGTTATCGGTACATATATTTTAATGAAACACTGCGTCGTGATTGTCTCACCTTTTCAACTATAGCTTCTAAGAGCAGCCTCTTATTTCCCAACGCAAATAGGAACAATAATAAAATCGTTTCGCCGTATAATACTACTAAACCACTAATTCTAAAGATGCAAATTGACAAATTATTTTTTTTTAGCATTATGAATGAAATTTACGAAATGTGTAAAAAAAGCGGAAATTTCACAATGTAAAAATATGTATTTATGACGAAATATTTGAAATGAAATGTCTTATTATTAATGTGTTTTTCGGATATATCCATGTTGTCAATTTTATTCTGACGTTTCGAAACCGTCACAGGTTCCATCTTCAGAGAACGTAGTACACGTCACTTAGTGTAGTAACGATAGTTAGACGTGTTTTTAGTTAGACTTATTTTATTGCGAATCGCGTGAAACGAATTTGTCATTTTCCATAATTAATTTATATCATGTTTCAGTAAAAACACGTATTTACACATAAATCCTAGCCCTAGTTTCAACCGACGACGGGAATAACATTATCACGTGGAAATTCGGGTATCGCCGCAGCCGGGATTCGTACGGTGACGTTTAGACGCGTGCGCGCGATCAACCAGAACAACAATTGTAGATCTGTCACGCGATAATAATCATTGCACGAATTAGGAGGGGACGTGAGGGGACGGAGCTCCTCTATTACGTTAAAAAAAAAAATTAACTTCCCTTTACTACAATTTTCAAAAGAACGGGGGGGGGGGGGTGCGCTTATAACCGGTATGCCTGAGGGACCAGGTAGATAAAAAAGTCATGAAAAAAATTATACATTTAATGTTATTATTTTTAGTATTTTAATATTTACCACGCACTCGAAATTATCAAACAAAATCAAACACCGAAAGCCATCATACTAAGCAACTTCTTCAGTACCATTAAAAGTAACATTAACCAACCAAATACAATCTCTAGAATAATCCAAAACCGTAATGCTTCTCTCAAATGTAACAATTAAGATATTCTGTTGATATAGGTTCCTAGCCATATCGGAATCTCTGGCAACGTGACAGCTGATATTTACGCCGAGAGAGCCATAAGCTCTCCCGATTCTACCCTAGCTCAAATCTGTTCTCTAAACGACATCAAGAGAGCCATATAAAACCAGACATTGAATGTGTAGCAACAACGTTGAGCAACCTGACACACAAAATTAAAGGGAATCAAATCCTCATTACACCCTTGGCGAACACTCCCTATGAACAGACGCCATGACGCAATAATCAATAGGACATACATGGCTAACATATGGACACCTTATGAGAAGGGAAGAACCAGTTCGGTGTCAAACTTGTGTGAAGGCTCTCTCCGTTAAACACGTTCTGATACACTGCGCAGAAACAAGAGAACATTTAAATATCCCCGAACACGTACACGAAGCACTTGGACCTGACACGGAAAATTTAAAAAGTCATAAAATTCTTAAAAAATATTAAGCTATATAACCTAATCTAATTTATTATTTTGTAAATAAAACCTAATACCATGTCATGTCATGGTCATTAAGCTAAATTTCTTGTAAATATTGAAATTCGTATTACTGTTTCATTATATTTCTAAGCTAATAACCTTTGAAGTTGAGGCTTAAAAAAAATGTTTATTATTATTAATACGTTATTGCTACATCAAGTACCTACTTGATAATGACAATTTATTGTCTTGTATATCACTTATCACAGAATATTATTCATATATTATTTGACAATTATTTTTAGATTTGCGAACAGATACACCATAAAACTGTATATCTGTGGCAGTACAAATTGTCGATAAAGAACGTCGTTAGTTTGCGAACCGTTTAGAAAATTCTATTTTATTAGCTCTCATCATGATTCTTGTATAGCGTGAGTACATTATAAATTTTTTATTATAAGTTGTGACAGCATATTATCATATAATTGGTTTTTACATATTATTATTCTTACTTAAATTTAAATGGGTTTATTTATATAAAATGTTGCAGAATACTAATCTGTAAAAAATTGTATTGAGAAATTTTTTTTTAATTGAAAAAAAAAGAATGCGGTTAGAAATTAAATTATATATATATTACTGATAAACTGATAGACCCGCGGTTTTGTGATATAGAATATTTCATTTGGAACGCTATTTTTAAATTTCCAATTGAGCTCCATTACTTTATATTTTCCAATTCAAGTACTGATGTCGTCGGCCGGCATCCACCCGGACACATTTCCGGACGCCGTGTTTCCGAACGTTTCGTTTTTTGCCGTCCGAAAGAGCATCCGGTTTTCGTAATTGCAGTGCCGCGCGCGCACAAGACACGTTCGTACGACGACGCCGACGCCGTACGCTGTCATACCGTCACGACAACATGTCCTTACGCGTTCGCCGTGTGTTACGAGATACGACGGCGACTTCGTTTTCGTTTTCTGCCTCCTCCGCGTCCTGCGGCCGGGATACGCGAACCGGACGTGACGGTGCACCGTATGTTGTTGTCGGTTGCGGTCAAACTGGGTGGGGGGAGGAGGAGTGAGGGGATATGACATTTTTGTTATTGTGTATTAGTTTATCACATATTTATTAATAATAAAAAAAATTATTTTAATGTAGGTAATTTTTGTTTACAATAATCTGATAAAACTATTCACAAATTTTGGTAACAACAATTTTTTTTTTTTGTTGTGATAATAGAAACAATGAACTGCAACTTACAGCTGCAGCTGCTTCACAATCATGGTTTTCACTAAGTTATTATATTTCTATATTATCTAGCAGGGCGTGAGGTTTCACTCCATCAAAGTTAATATTTTTTTCATCCACATCATCGATGAACAAATATATTCGTGTACATCATAAAATAAATTGAGAGAATCCAAGTGCTTTATCCAACGTGTTTTACAGAATTCAAGAAGCCGTGTCTGTTTTGCACTCACGCACCAAGATATTATATGGTTCTTTAAAATCTAACCTATTTTATTGGATATGCGGAAAAAATTTTCAACTTCTTTAATTGTTCCTATGCAGTTTTTTTCTAGGCACTTTTGAGAAAATCGAAAAATGACCTCTCTGTGCTATTTAACTAGATGCTATTTGCTAAAACAAGGTATAACCGTAACGATCAAAATACTCCTTCTGGTAGAATTTTGATATTAAAAAATTAATGAATAAAACTCACATTATAATTTGCAATTGATTGTGACTCATCAAGTTGTTGTTTTTTTATTGGTAAACTACCCACGGATGATTATCAAGATCAGAATCTGAAGTCGTTGAGTTGGTGAATGTATTTTTCGGTTTAAAAAAACTTTAAAATCGAACTAAAACTTATTTTAACAAAACATTCCAAATGTATATAATCCACAATAGTTGTAGATAAAATGATTAAACAATACATAGTTCAATAATTCATACGTATATTTTGTCGTAAATCGTAATGATCAAACAACGATTAAATACGATAACTGTAATGGAATTGACGTATTGTACAAAAAGTGATTAATATTCAATAACAGATAACAAATATTTCCGAAAATTACGAATTTCCAATAATATAAAATAGTTAATACGTAAATAATAATAAATGTTCATTGGTCGTATTACTTTCATGTAAAATAATTCAAATTTACGTGCATATTTTACATATCATTCTAAATTTCGGGGGGAAAGGGATAGGGGTTAACCTGCGTTCGCATCTGCCACAGATGAAGTATTGGATGAATTGGCAAAACAAAAATAAAAATAGATTTAATAATTTAATAATAATAGAATTATTTAATAAAGTGATCTTATATCCTTCAATTATAACTTGTGTTTTCAATGATCAAAATTCATGTTGAAAAATCAACCTCATTCCCCCTCCCCCCTAAAACTAAACGACATGACTAAATGATATGACTATGACATTTGACCACCACTGGTTGTTTTATAGATATGCGTTCACACAATGCCATATTTGGGGGATGGGGATTCAAACCCCCCCCCCCTTCGAATTTTTTTAATGGTTATAATAAATTGAATTTATTAAAGTAAATTTTTTAGGTGGTGCCACACAATTTACACGCCACATGTTAACCCTCATTTAGACACAATTTTATCGTACACACCATAATCTAGTTTTTAAATCTATTAGTTGAAAATATATGATTCAGTTTTAACCCCCCCCCCACACGAAAATGTGTTCCTGCAATGACCTTTCTGTACACGTGTATTGTACGTTGTTGTGCTTGAGTTTGTTTATTTTAATATTGCAGTAGTGAAAGTACGTGATAATGATCGCGTTATAGAACAATACTTGTTACGATATTTGTGTCGACCACGCGTCGCCAATGAACTTGGCCCAGCGCGTAATCGAATATCGTAGACGGAGCTATCCGCGGCACTCGAGGCGTTCGCGTAGTTTTTATTTATGTCTATTTCAGAACGATCCGGGCGAAATACAAATCTGTTTTAATTATTCCACGCGGACAAATGTTTACGTGTTGAACCGTTTCGTTAATGTGTTAAAACACTATTTTGGCACCGGCCCCGCGAAATCATTAAATAAATAATATTGTACGCGCGCAGGCCCGGCTCGAGCGTTTAAACACATCTAGACGAGATTAAGATTTGCCACGCCCTCACATGTTTATAAATATAATATTCTCTATTAGTCGTAAATGAGGGTGCTTCCCCCTCTCCCCTCCCCCCAAAAAACTGCTGTAGCCTCATCACCAATTATTTCGACATGTTTTATGGCAATATAAGGTATGTAAAATTATTATTTTCCTATATATATAGTATCGTACAAATTATCAGCCTCCTCCCAAATTGTCCATGGATTTCTGCCTACGGAATAACATCAAATATTTGTTTGTATAAACAAATCTAAAATTATATAGTCCATTTATCATTGCTTATTTCAGATATGTAGACGATACATTCATTTTGTTCAGAGGTACGAATATTGACAACAGAAATTATGGTTTATAGTTTAAATAAAATTAATGAACATACTCAATTTACCGTAGAAACGCAACCAAACAATAAAATTAATTTTTTGGATCTTACGGTTAGCTTAATCTGAAATCGCGGCAACTATTCATAATATTTACAATATTTATGTACTAGTAATTTATTATTGGAATACAAAATCAAAGAGCATATATTAAACAAGTTGAATGTGTCATTTGATATAAATATTATAGCGAAATAATTTTTAGATTCGTATTATTTATCACACAATATAATACGTAATAATTTTTATAAAAATCACGTAGAATACCAAATCTTGAAATGCCGCCTTAGGCGTGTGCCTATGTGGCCTACCCCTTGAGCCGGGCCTGTAAGCGCGTGTCACATCGAAGTCGATTCTATTAACGTCACGCAGAATGTATCCGTCAGGTTAACTGATTGGACAACGTTGGGAGTCAACTTAAATGGGTTCTTGCAATAACGCGAATTTTCTATATACGTCATTTGTCGATCGGAACTATTTTTTCAAGAATAGTTTGTGCTTGGAAAATCGAAAATACTAGTACGAAATGACGTGGACCCGGTTCACTATCAAATACGGCCAGTGGAAATCGATAGAATTTCGTTTGTTCGACGAAACAATAGTAAGCTGGTACACATTTAAAGGCGTCTGTCGGGAAAACGTAAACGAATGTTTTGTACCTAGTGTTGCTGATTGATCCGAAAAACACTTTGTTACCATTTGTTATTAACCGGTCCGTAGGACCAGCGTCAACAGTCATTTGCGATATTCTGATTAATTTTGGACTCGCTGTCAACACAGTCAACCATTTAGACATAATTTCGCAGACCCACGTATTCCGGCTCACATGTACTCAACATACAAAGCGAATATAGGAGCGACCGCGAGGCGCATTTGTTTCGTGTTCGTCTGAATTCATGCGGGGGTGAAGCCGTACTCGAATGCCGGTTTCAATGCCTTCGAATTTTATTTTATTAAAATTTATTTTTTATTTAAAAAAAAAAAAATAAAACGACGTATTAGTCTGCGCAGTCATTCTGGACATTAACGGTAAGTCATTGGTCATGAGTAGGAAACGGATTTCATTGTAATTACATGTTTTTATTAGATCGAGATATTTTAAATCTGATGAAAAACGTGCACGATTTAGATCATTCTTATTGAAATAAGGCTTATTTTACTTTACATTTTTTTACATAGTTCAGCATGATTACATATATTGTGCATATTTCGTAAATTTATATTTTGTACATATTTAACATATTTTGTAATAATTAATTAAATTTTAACGGTATTTCTTAAGAATATCATTTTAGAATATTATTATGTGTTAGGTACAAGTAATTTATTTTATAAAAGATATTTGGTATTATCTAAACTAGTTCTGTTATCGTGTTATTATGTACTGTAAGGTGACTGTTGTGGATAGACGTGATACCGGACGATATAAATATAAAATAAACTTGAAAATCGTTATTCGTAGTATTCGTAGTCGATAATATTCGTAGTCACGTGTTAGTCTCGTTTACGTTTAACTTTGAAAAACTTTCGCCGTGCAATTCAAAACAAAATAAGGTGCATGCTGACGAAGGAAGTGTGTTTTTATCAGGACAACACTCGTTCGCACACCAACCGTGCAACAACCGATCTCATCGACCAATATGGATGGGATAACATCAAACACCATCCTGTTAAAGCCCGGACCCAGCGCCAATTAGAGATAATCATCTCTTTCCTGCGTTGAAGTCACACTCGGATGACAAAAGGACCGACAAGAAGTTAAAAGAACAGGTCATACGCTACATGCACGTCGTTGCGGGAGAGTTTTATGACACGAGCATAAAAAAAAATTGCGTACCACATGCAAAAATGCATCGATCGTAACGGGGATTATATAGAAAAATAGTAAAGATACAAGGTTTTCCAACAATGTATAATTTATTTCAAATAAACATGTTTTACTTTGTAAAAAAAAAATTGGAGACCTTACTTTACGGACACCTCTCGTAGTACGAGTGTGCACGGTTTTAAATTAGAACATTAACACCCGTTTTTATATACATTTCACCGATGTATTTTTTTTTTAACGTTCTCATTTAACTCGTTTTCTTATGGTAAATGACGCGTTGTATGATGTTCATGTAAAACTGCATTATTATTACAATACAATGTATAAGTGCATATACAAGAGAGAGTCTACAAGAGAATAATACAGCGAACAAAGGTCGTAAGTCTACCGTATGTAATGCATAACAATCGAGAAGTATATTTGTACTTGTATGTTGACCCGTTAAACCGAATTTAGGCAAAGTGACAAATCCGAATTGATTCCCGATTATAGGATTTTTCTTCAATATTAATGCCGAACCTCTAAAGCCTAATGTACTTTACGTTGTTCAATTTTCTATCTTCCAATAAACGAGTACGAGTACTTTAATCGCAATAAACGTGCATATTTTTTTTCACGTGTGAGTGTTGCCACATAAGTCTAAATCATTTCCAAATTCGCTGTGAAATACCACGTACATTAATTTTGGAAAAATCATTTTTTTTAAGTTTTTGGTTCATAACTTTCAGATGGAAGGGGAAATTTAAATAGCATTTAAAATAATTCAGAAACCAATATACCGACATTTTGGAATCAATTCAAATTGATCATGAGACATTAAGGTTTTAATATTTTTCAAATCAGTTTTGGACACTATAACATTTATTTTATTGTCCTCCGAGAGAACATCTGGACCCTGTATTATCATCAATGTAAAAATTCATCTATACTTGGTCGTAAAACCTCGAGTTTTTTTGTGAAAAATTTCGATTTTAATCCGTATTTTATGCATTGATCCTTTTTTTTTCTTTAATTTTTTTGACTAACGTCTTAACCGGACAAATGAATGGTGAATTAAAAAAATGAAAATGTTCCCCTGAATTTATGTATTCTAAATGCTCCCCTAAACATTTTGCAATATTGTTTTAAAATTTTAAAAAGAAAAAATACCTATATGTTTTACAAATGTAGTGTTCGAACGTATTCGATGTTTTTAAAAACATAAGCGATGATCATATAAGCTAGTGGGTTTTATGTCAGGTTGGGTTATTTATTGGCTTTTTAAATGCCATCTTATTTACAGCACGTACGAATACATCTTGTGTTCTGGAAACAAAACGTAAAGTAGCACGTCCCTTGCTCATACCTACACATAGTGGCCAATGTTATGGGACGGACGATGTGATAATATTTTTCGGTCGAACGAGTTTTTACGCGCCGACAAATTATAAACGTTTCAAAACGTTAAACCGGTCGACTATTTGCATATTATTATGTTTTCAGAAAAAAAAAACGCACATAATCAAATTTGCTGACCGAAAACTAAAAAAATGTTTGCAAACATAGATGAAAAAAAAACGTAATCGTAAAATGCATATGCAGTGCGCAATCGTAATCGTAGAATGTGTTCGTAACACACGGAACGTGTTTAGATTTAAAAGTAAAATTTTCAATATCGTAATGTCAAGTCTGCGCTATGTGCGTTTTTAAAGTCAAACCGTGTTTGACAATGCGCGTATACCCGTGTTAACATTTCGTTGCGTAATTAACATTAAATTTTATTTGGTAAAAATGCCATTTCGAACGCGCTTAACTATTAGTATGACATTAGTGTAAGTATATACGTACACTATTCTATATTATCGTATACAGGTAATATAAATGTCGAATTTCAGGACGTTAATATTTCTTTTTTGATTTATTATTATTACATTCCCCCCCCCCTATTTGAGAGAAAGTTAACGTACATTATGTTATGGCGAGATGACGTATATTATAAAAGCTTCTCGAAAACGTTTAATTAAAAATAAGTTAAACGTTAATTATATCGTGACCTAGTGGTTTTGGAAATGACCTTAGACATTATAGTATACAGAATAATATGACACTGACGAAATAATGAAATGATTACACCGGCTCGTCATAAATCTTGTAGCCATTGATATAATTATAACTGACAAACTAAAAAAAAATTTATTGTTCTAGAAAAAAAAAGCATTTAAAAAGTGATATACACCTACGTATACTTAATCGAAACAGTGGCGTAGCCAGAGGAAATTTGTCGGTATTTTGACCCTGCCCCACCTTTACTACATTTATATATTAATTGTTTTCAACATCGCTGTAGTTAAATCGATAAATGACACGACACGTACCGGTAAATTCGTCTGAACATTATTATCGAATCGCTTTGTCGTTCTATTTACGGGAAATTTTTCGTGATTGGATCTCATCACACCATGTTTGCGAATCGTAAACTTTCGTTTCGCGCAGTCGTCAAATTGTTTACTTACCGCGAAACAAAACGAAATGGCTATTCTGAAGTATTATGCACACCCAGAGGCGTGCTCAGGAATTTCGAAATGGGGAAAGGGTTGAAATGTTTTATTATTATTATTCATATTACGTGATATGTCTTATTATTATAAAATAAGTCAAATGCATCTTCCGGAAGCCTGAATAATAATAATAATAATAGATTATAATTTAATAACCTTAGGTATGTATTTAGTATTATTTAAATATTGTTAGGCTATTACCGTAGTATCATTTGTGATTAAAATTATTATCAAATAATACAGGACTGATAAGAAGAAAATATTATGTTTTGAAAATTGCCTGACATCAGATATGATATCTAGAATACAGTTACGTACGTAAAAACAATATATTTTTAAAAGTCAATGGAGGGTTTTGAACCCACTAACCCCCACCCTTAAGCACGCGAATGTGCATACCGTAAAGATTTTTCCACCTACTCTCGAAAACTCCTACAAATATAATTAGTAGTTCAACTGCCGATGGTAAGCGAGTTAATGAAAATAAAAAACAATTTAGCGAGCCAAGGGTGCTGTGAATGTGTTGGTTCAAACGGATTGCCGAGACACAGATTTTAGAGCTGTATTATTGTTACCAATCTCTTCCAGATTCAATAAATCGTTGAAAAAGCGATGCTCGTAGTATTGGAAATTTACTACGGTTGACTAGTACGATGAGAATAACTTTTCTTCGTTCTAGATTAGAAAATGAATGTACCGTATATCCGGGATCTTTATGAAACGTATATTTATTCTGTATGCATAACGTACACTTGTATGCATGGACCGAAATAATTTTTAAAGTTTTATACTAAATATAAATTGTCGATCTTGAATATAATTTTGAACATAAAAATGTTCCGTTATACTGATATCGATGTAAACACGTGGATTCGACAGATCTTGCCGCAAACATTACACATTTTGAACGGGTTAAAAAAATATTTGTCCAGCGCACGATCGATTTTAATGAATTTTTGAATAAACGCGGAAAAATAAAAAATATATCTCTTGTACAATCGGGCAATCAATTTTCAACTATTAAATATCAACATTTCCGGTGTAACTAATTTCAATAGAAATAAAATCGTCGGAGTGTTTATTATGAAAACGAAACAAATCTGAAATATTATTAAATTCAGTGCACCTCTTTAATATCAAGTTTGTTTTCTTCTCTTAGAAATGGTAGCATTTGCCAAAGATCCTTTTTTTTTTTTTCAACCGATATTTTACACGCCAAGGACGGCAAATCCATCTCTTTTATTGTGTCGACCTTCACATCTTTCTCGAGGACTTTGCGTGTGCTTCAAGCCACCAGTTCATAGAAGATAGTCTTCGTTTGCATCCCGCCGGGCTGCTCTTTTTTCATTTTAAACTAAGACAATTTTTTAATTTTTAAGATTTCCTGTGTCGATGTATTTATCTGCTGCTTTTTCTAAATCATACGAATTATTGAGTCGTAGCAAAGTGGCAGTAAACGGGTTGTTTGGTGAGCTTTACTAGGTCCCCACCGGAACTTCACACTTTTCGCGACCCGTTTTACGCTTTTCAATTCATTCACTACACTAAATCGTTTCTATCCCGTTGAATAAATCAAGTGGGACGTATATCAAATGACACAACACGCGCACACACCCAGACCCCCTCCCGTAAATTCGCCACTGCCTCCTGTCATCTGTTGAGCAGCTCGCGCCTCGTTTCTCCTTTGTTGTCGCCTGCGTAGACCCACGATAAGTTTAATTTCGGACGGTTAGGTTAGGGGAATTGTTAGCACGTTATTTTATCGCAAAGTTCTGGCACACACGCTATCTAAAGGATATTTTTCGACCAATTAACATAGATACGTTTTGTACATGTGCATTGGAAGTAACTGAATTTTTCAATTTTTTTTTTTTTGCACATGACACGTTATTGTCCTCGAACACAAATCCTCATTCCCCTTTCCACTCGAGCCGCGCACACGGTAACGTCATTACCGGGAAACCCGCGACGATGAAACGTTATCCGACCGAAAACCTAGCCGGACCTAACCGGCCGGACCGCGTGGCCTCGAAATGTTCCGCCTGCACACTGGTAAAAACACGACTGCGGTTTCGCTGGTCGAGTGATGTGCGGAACGACAATATTAACGGTCGTTTAGATAAGGGCGTCAAAACGTTGACGGCCAAATTTTTCGTCGTCGTCGTCGTCGTCATTATTATGGTTATTCGTTTGCGAAATCCCATGTCGTTTGATGAAATATAAGTACGCAATGCTGTGTACGGGCATAACACGACTATTATTACACAATCGAATAACGTTATCACGAAGTTTCTCGACATCTTCAATAGGCACCTCCCAACTACATCCATTTCGGAATCGCGAATTATACCGCGAATACAAAATCAATTGTATTATTTATTTTTAAATGTAATACTACTAACAGTGGTCGAAGTGGGGGGGGGAGTCGAAGTAAATGGCATCCCTCCACTTATTATAATCTACACTCTTCATCCCTCCAATTATTTTGTCCAAAATAATACACCCCCCCCCCCTTGATTCTGATAACGTATTATTTCTTTCATTATTTTTAGTACGTTTATCAAATATTTTTATGCGGAGATCAGAAGCCGAATCGGGTGTCCATCGTAATCGTTAGAAATAACGTGATGTAATAACGGACAGTTACGCGAGTCGCGATAGCATCGAATGTGACCAATGTCAAGTGGATTTGTCCTAGTGACCGGTGCGCATCGATTCCCGACAAACGCGGGATGTGTCAACCGTTTAGTGTTATCAAATAAAAATTATTTTTAAATCGAACTAAAAACTAAGAAAAACGCGCGCACGTTTACGAACACGGACAGTCCTACGCGAATGAGTTCTGCGATTAGATGTACCGAAAATCTGCGTACGCGTACGAATGTGGAAAAAGGCAAACGCCCACTAACTTATTGCCAAGGCTGGACGTTAACGAGTTCAGAGTTAAAATTAAGTTAAAAAGTTAAACTAATTAACTCGTTATTTTTCAAATCGACTTTTAACTTGAAAAGTTACCTTTTTTTTTAACTTGACGTGTTTACTTTATGTTACCTTTTTACAAAAGTATCCGAGTTAAGTTAAATGTTATCCGAAGAACAATGTTTAGTTCTGAATGATTCTGAGTGTTCTACTTGTATACATTTTATAATATAGATAATTTTACAATAGCACATACGTAATGTATTGCATGTACGACGTACGTATAAAACCCAAGTCACGAGATTTATTGAGTACAGTACCTAAATTTAATAATAATAATAATAAGTGTAAGTTTGTAATTGGCAAATCCCCGGTATCGACGCACACAAGCAATGTAATATATTAACTCCCAACCCCCCCTGCGTTCGCCCCTGATGGTAACTCATATTTTTAGCATCAAATTCGAATAAACTGATTTTTATTACAGTCATTTTGACCTCTAACATTAGGTTCTAACCTCAAAATTGACTGGATAACAATCGTTTCAAATATCAAAAAAAAAAAAAATTTTTATGTGACATTTATAACAATTTGACTTTCTTCGTAGTTTAGGATAACTAGGTTTTTAATTTTTAAATCGATTTACGAATATCGAATTACGTGTTGCATTGATTAATTTTCATATGTACAAGTACAAATAACAATAACAATAATAATTATAACAAAAACTATGATTAAAATAATAATTATAACAATAGTAATAATTTGTAATAATAATATAATAAAACTACTCAAAAACACAAACAATATAATACTTAAATTTTTTATTTTTTATTTGTTTGATATTTGAAATGATTATTATTCAGTCAATTTTGAGATTAAAACCTAATGGCAAGAGTCAAAATGACATTAAAAAAATCAGATAATTCGAATCCAGTGCTAAAATAGGTGTTGCCGTTTAAAAAATTGCAAGCTGTAATGCGCATGCAAACACCTAAAAAGTTAAAAATTTGAAAATTTCACAAAACGTGTATTTGAGTACCGCCAAAAACTCATTTCGATAAAATGCCATCCAGCCGAAATATTTAATGATATCTAAAAAAATGATCACACTGTATTTAAATACGTGTCGTAGGTGAATTACGTTCTTAAGTTTTCCGTCGAAAATCGTTGTGATCGAAAACATTTTGTTCAGACAAACGATCCGAACGAAAGCGGTTTGTCATAAAACAGTGTACTGTTACGTGTACACGTAGTTAAATAACGCGTGTTAACGCGATAAATATAAATCTAGTGATAAAAATAATTGCATTAGGTAACGATATTGTTTCGCGTTTTAACGGCGTAGCCAAGATTTATATAATGTGTGGAGTCCTGGTGCATGCATAAGACATTCGGTCTATTTTCACTCGTGTCGAATACTCCGGGGAATAGAGGGTTTTCTTCTAAAAGTGTTTAACTTTAAATTAGTTTTGATTTGTATCGTACGGGTTTCACAGTTAACAAGCATATCGTCCGGTGGTAGACGATAATTTTTTTGGAGAACCTCGTGTTAGAAAGTCGAATCTTAGAACGCAAAAGCGATCGAATATCGCACGAACCAGACGCGTGAAAATCGTCGAAATCCAAAATACTTCGAAGATCGTAGCGGCAATTTCTGTTGTAAACCCGTCCAAACAGTTACGATCCGACAAGTTCTCGTACCAGAGACCTGTCAAGTACACGGTAAGTCGTGTGCCGCGTATGAACGGCGTGTATATATCATGCGCACACACGTTCATGAGTTCAACTCGACGTCAGTCGGATTACGATACACGGTTTGTCCTAGAAAACGCAATACTCAGTGTAACGATTCGAACGGCACGCGTTAGACGTCATTACCGGTGTCTCAACGATCGCGCCCGTGACGCGGAATAAAATCGTACGTCTGTATATTGTTTTTCGGTCTTCACTTTTTGGACGCGTCGTTTCCGAACCTCGGTTTCCTAACGACGCGCGCACGTGTGTTTTATCCACGGGCAAAACAATATGCGGACGATGTGTTACGTGCCGTCGCGAACGCGCGCCATCAGAACACGCGTACGTGGGCGGATGTATTGATATTATAATACGCCTTCTGTCTTCGGAATGAACGTCTCTGTGGCAAAAAAAAAAACAAAAACAAAACGAAACAAAAAACAAAGTACGACCGAATTTCAAAACCCGTCGTCGGTTCGCATCTGGATATAAACATTTCGTAATTCTCAGAACGTTTCCATATCGCGCGGTGTACACAATATAATAATAATAATAATAATGGTACATTTTCCACGTAACTACGAATAAGGTAGTCTTACGATATGAACAGTGACTCGCAACACGCGTTGTGTTAGTGGTGTCAAAGCCAACTATTTATTCCCATATTTTTTTATTTTTCATTTTTTTACTCTCGTCTGGCCGTCTGTCCGTGTTATATAACGTAGACGACGTTCGTATCGATTCTTTTTCGCTTTTAAACGTTCACACAGATATCTCGTGATAGGTTTCGTATGCGGATCGTATATTGCACGGACGTGTATAAAAGAAAAGAAAAGAAAACAATTTTTTTTTTTTTTAGCCTCAACTACAATGGTTACAAATGTGATAATACTGTATTACGAATTTAAATATTTACAAAAAATGTAGCTTAATGACAACAAAATAATTGGTATTAGGTTTTATTTACAAAATAATAAATTACATTACGTTATATAGCTTAATATTTCTTAAGAATTTCATGACTTTTTTAAAAAAAAATCGGGTCAGGTCCAAGTGCTTCGTATTAGCTGTTCGGGGATGTTTAAATGTTCTCTTGTTTCTGCGCAGTATATCAGAACGTGTTTAACGGAGAGAGCCTTCACACAAGTTTGACACCGAACTGGTTTTTCCTTTCTCATAAGGTGTCCATATGTTAGTCATGTATGTCATATTCTTACATATTGCTACATATTTAATGTCTGGGTTTTTATGGCTCCCTTGATGTTATTTAGAGAACAGATTTGAGCTAGGGTAGAATCGGGAGAGCTTATGGCTCTCTCAGCTATCTCGTTACCAGGGACTACGATATGGCTAGGAACCCGTATCAACAGAATATCTTGATTGATACATTTGAGGGAAGAAATCAGGTTTTGGATTATTCTAGAGATTGTGTTTGGTTGGTTAATGTTAAGGATACTTTTTATGGTACTGGGAGAGTCGCTCAGAACAATTATTTAAATACTATATCTAATGTACCGGCAAGTGTTTCATATAAAGTGTATGTGTGTTCGAAGTACTTTTAAAAAATATATTTTTAGAACTCCTATATTTCGATACACAAGTTTTTATTTTTATTTTTTAAATAGTTTTATCCGGACTAAATAAATTTAAAAGCGTATTTGTTTAATCCGAACAAATGAATATGTTCGACTCCGAATAGATATGTTTTGAACAACGATTTTTTTTCGATTAAGTTTTTTATATATTTATTCCCCACATCGATTTCAAAATGAAAATATTTTTTATGAGCATTCAAAATTTATTTTACAGCGAAATATTTACAAAATATCATAAAAATTAAAATCTACGCCGATATTATATTGCGCAACGGATTTGTTATTATTACTATCAATGTTTAAAAATAATAATAATGGCTATGACAATACAAGCTGGTTTAATCTTAATCTAGAAATCATATTCATTTAATATAACAAACTACAAGCGTCATTCAGAATCGTTTTTCGAATATACGAATTTATCATATTGTTTCCGAATTAAACATAACAATACGATTCAAATAAGTCACTTTAAACGACACCCGCGGCTTCGATACTTTATTTTAATCGCACATTTCATAGGTTTTTTTTTATGGCGACTATGAATTCCGCTCTCTAAAATTTATTATCCGGCAACGTTATTCTCCTCTAGAAACTTGAATATACACGCGTACATATTATGAATAAATCAAAATTACAACGTGAAGTTTGTATTTAATAATATATGTGCAAGTGTGAAAATATTCCGTAAACGTATATAGTGGCTGCAACTACTTTATTCGAGTTTTTAGCAAAATGGGTGTTATATACGTTTTCAAAAACTACGTACGTTGTAAAGTCATTGCGTACAATTTTATCGCTTTTTATTATTAGTTAATGGATTTCAGTTTCGTGACGAATCGACAAAACCGAATATTGCTTTTTAATGATTCAATGCTTATATATGATCATACATTATATTTTACGTTATATTATGAATTGTTCATTTTGTTCAAGTATTCAAAATTATTTTACACAAATGTGTTCAGAATGCTCAAAAAGTATTTAAACACGCTTTAATATTATATAGTATAACTAGTTGACCCGGCAAACTAGATTTCGTAAATTAGATTTAATGTTTTTTATTTTTAAATATTTGTAATCAGTATTAGTCTTAAGTTTACTATTTGGTATTTATAAATTGATTACAATGTTGTATTTAACATAATAACATAACTATTTTGTATAAGTTATTTTTGAGCAAACATACACACTTTATTTTTGAACGTACAATATTCGTAATATAAATCTGAATCTGCACCTGCACGCGAGCGCGCAACATATAATTGTCCACGTGAGAAACATGGATATTCAAGATCCAATCCGCATATGATGGCATTGTTTGTCCTTGCAACTTATTTATAGTCATCGCAAATGCCAAACGTATGGGAAATTGTAAGCGTTTGAACTGAATTGGTGTGTTAGTGGTTATCATTGAAATTCGAGACAATAAAACTTCGTCTCCTCTGAACTCTCCATTTAATATTGTCGCTTCAATAACATTTCCCACAAACTGTTTAACAACTAATCTCGTTCCGTGGCAAAGTCTCGGTGCGTTTATGTTTCGAAGTAAAATTATAGGTGAACCAATTTTCAAACGTAAGTTATGTCGTGGAAATCCTTGTAAATCGAGTGAATTTAATAATTCAGCGGGATAATTTACAATGTTATTTTCATCTGTCACTGATTGGTTTGAACGGAATTAATTTGCCAGGCAGTGTTCCTTGTACTGTAAAGTTGATTTCGTCAACACGGATATTTTCAAGCATCCAAAATCACTCGTTCACATAGCCATTGATGGTTATTATAATTTTTGAGTATATTTGGAAATACAAGTTCTGTTAATGTATTTTTAAAAGTCGACATTGTTGCAAACATTTTCAGACGATTAAACTAATTGTGTATTTTCATAACACTCCATTTTTCCATTACCAATTACCGGCAATTGTTTGAAGAACAATTTAGCGAAAAAATCATTTTGTAATGCAACGCGCATGTTTTTTGTGAGTTGCAGTGTATGGACATTTCGCCAACAAAATAGATGATTATAACACATGCATTATCCACATACGTTGAACGTTGAATAATTGGTAATGTTTGTGTGAAATCACCTGCCAATAAAATTAGAACACCGCCAAAAATAAAATCAAATGTTTTAGAGTTCGATTTAATTCTTCTAGTGAATATTTATGGGCTATTGTACATTCATCCCAGATAATAATATGACATTTTTTTAGCATTTTAGCCATTCCTGACTGTTTCTTAATATTACATATGGTATTTTCGTTGGTCTGTATATGTTTAATAGTAGCTTTAGAGTTGAATGTACTGTTCTTCCACCACCCGACCAAGTTGCAGTGAATGTAGTGATATTGTAGTGAACACATTATTTTTATTTTTTGCTGGAAGGGCGTGACGCGGCGCACGTAAAACCCGACCATATACTCCCACATAAGAGCGAACTTAAACTCACCTTATAAAGAAAAAAAAATGACTTCAATCTGTTAAGCCGTACAAAAGTTACACGAACACTAACGGAATGCACTCAAGAATTATATATATATATATATAAAGATTGGTGTTACTACTAGTCAAAAAGTTAATTAATTTTAAAACTTTAATAACATGGATTAAATTGGTTAATCATTCCGTAATTGAACTCGACTATTTAAACTTGATATTTAATTCCACAAAAAGCTTTAAAAGGATCTATAAATTTGTATAGTTTAGTAAATGATTTTATAAAAAAAATCTACATACCTGAAACTAAACTCGTTGCCTCATGAATATATACTTATGTTTTCAGCATTTATACTCGTACATACACATGCAATGGCGGCAACTCGTGCGACTTTAAACATGAAATAATTATCTCTTTAAATTTAAAAATATGAATAAATAATCGACCAATAGTAGCTTCTACATGTTTAGCAGCTAGATTGCCCGATCTTCTTATTGCATGGTCGCAAATAATGCTCTACATGTTTATGGATCGTACAGGTCGGGGAAAAAAGAATGTCATTGATATAAACAGGTGATACAACTGTCACGTATACATTTCTTCATACGCGAAGTAATGTTCATACTGTACATGAAAATTGTCTATGCTATCCAAAAAATTTAGAGCTTTAATTGGCAAAAACTTAATTTTCAATTAATTAAAAAACGACACTACTTTGGTCACTTGTTTTGTTTTGTAGGACGACCGACAGGCCTGTTGACTAGTCCAGTCATATGTATTACATGTACATACATGGTGTGTCCTGAAAATAATGTCAATGAGTCTATTAAAAATCATTTATTGAACTATTCGTTACAAGTGATTAAAAATCTTCAAAATAAGCTCCTTTGATGTCAATACATCGGCTCCAGCGAGTCTTCCAGCTCTCGAATGCGTTACGGTAGGACTCCTCCGGAATGTCCTTCAATGCCGCGGTACAAGCTTTTTTGATCCCGTCTACTGTCCCGAAATACTTGCCTTTCATGGGTGTTTTGAGGTGTGGAAACAAAAAGAAGTCGGAGGGAGCTACGTCCGGGCTGTACGGGGACTGGGGGATCGTTGGCACCCCTGATTTCATCAGGTAGTCGGAGACGATAAAGGCGGTGTGGGCCGGAGCATTGTCGTGGTGCAACCTCCTGTTGTCTGTGATCTGTTTGTCTCTTTCCGGCCTTCCAAAAAGGCCTTGTGCCACCGAAACACTTGCCGATCTGATAAGGCATCTTCTTTGTAAGCTGACTTGATCATAAAAACAGTCTCCGTCGCGGTCTTTCCAAGTTTCACGCAAAACTTGATCCCAACTCTTTGTTCTAACGAGCGCTGCATTTTTACTTTTACAAGGTCACAAAACAATTCTCACGGATAGGCTCGTCCTAACTTTCCGGATGCTCGGATCACACTGAGTAATAGAGCACTGGTTAGCTGTCATCATTTACTACAAGTTTCAACCGGTCCAAACACGCTCCGACATACAGTCACGACACAATAAAATCACCGACATTACTTTCGGGACACACCTTGTAGCACTTACGATCAGAGCCGTAGCAGGCAATTCATGCACCTGATGCAATTTCAATATATGCACCGTCTCCCACCCAACCGCAAAATTTTTTCACTCTTTTTGAAAAAGAATATTTTTCACTACTTATTATACTAAAAAATATTTTTAGTGTAAAAAAACGTCTCAAAGTTTAGCGCCCCCACTGCGATGGCGCCTCACCCTTGCTACAGCTCTGCTTGCGATTGTCATTATATAGTTTGTTTGTAGTCTGGCTGAATGAGTAAACGCATATTATACGCGCGCGTGCACGGCACATTTGTGTACTACCGACTGGAAATCGACGCGACGTCGTATGACGTTGAAAATCAAGACGTCACGTCGTTACCCGTAAGGGACGCATACATTATACATGGCACGACCAATAGGTTAGTATTAGTGATGGGCGGTACCGAGTGAAAATTGCCGAATAACTCGTTAGTTTTTAAAAACTATCGAATACTTTTATGTCTGCAAAGACACGACCGAATGACTCGATAGTTTTTTAAAACTATCGGATTGTCGAAACTATCGACGACTGATAATGACGACTAATGACGAAGAGTGGACACGTACATGTGGACAAGGTGAAACTTGGAATCTCAATACCTTATTCCTTTGTTTGTTTGTGTTTTTTAGGGGGGGGGGGAAGGATTTATACGAATTATTTTTTTTTATCGTCTTGGAAGTTAGATTTCAAAGAAAGAATAAAATAATTGAAGACTTTATTTGCTCATTTTTCAATTATATGGGCTATTATCATCTTTTGCCATCTCCATTCATTAGGATATTTAATATCTATAAACATTAAACCTTGACATAGTCTATATATTTACAATCGAATAATTTATTCGATTTTTTTTCACATATTCCATAAATAATACTATCTATCCACAACCGACATAGGCGCAAATAGAGGAGGCTAGGGGGTTATATCTTCACACATTTTGTATAGCCCTTCTAAAAATTGATGACTGTCACTTATTAGTCAACATTGTTATATATTATAATTATTTTGAGAGTTTTGAATTGGTATAAAAATCTCATAAGAGTGATTGGGATGGATTTAGACTTCAGCCCCCTCAAATCTCACACTATTTGCGCCTATGACAACCAAGTAAAAACTATCGATTAATTCAGTCGATAGTTTTTTCGCATATTCCATAAATAATACTATCTGTTCATTTGGAAAAATACTCGGTAGTTTATTGAACTATCGATAGACAAAAATAGTCAATACCACCTATCACTAGTTTTTAAATCAAATACATTCGACTAAAACCGTGTTTGACAGTGAATTGCGATACGATTGTGAAATCAACTACGATTATAGATGCATAACTATCGTTCAGTGGAATCCACGAGGACACTACACTAAAGTTCTTGGCCGGGAATTCCGCTGTTATTAAGGACAAGTCATCGCTATTATTTTTTGTCCTTCTTAACATCGTTGTTTTCAGAACGGCTTTAGATTTTGTGACCACTGTTCTGATGAAACAAAACGGTTTTTCGAAATATAGATTTTACGAGAAACCCTTTAAAAAAATTATTCGAAACGCTTTATTTTATATTATTAATTGTTCAAAAACATATTTTTGAATAAAAAGCCATGGCCATGACCCCCCTAGACATTTTGAACCGTAAGCGTAATTAATTTTTTTCTAATTTTTTATAAAAGTATATTATAACACGACACGATACGACACGGACACGGTGAATGCATCTTTACTAAATATCGTGAATTCGATATCTCCGTAGAAAATAATATCCATCGATTTGCAAGTATGAAAACTAAAAAATTTATATTTTATATTATAATTATGATCCGTTTAACTAACAATTATGTCAACTTGAGATGAAAAATCGATTATGTATATTAACCTATTTTATGTATATTATATTATGCATTTTTTTTTTTTTTTTTTAATTGAATTTGATATTTTCCTTAGACATAATCAACTGAAGCTACGAGTATCCACATTTACATTTTAATGACCATGTGCGTATATGTGTATTAAAAAATATTTCCCCTCCCCCCTCACTTAGGCAAAGAACTAAATCCACCACTGATACGAAGCACGTTTGTTGGCACGTTGCGCGTGATGGAAGAAGATGGTTCTCTGTCAGCTTTCTCGTACGACCGCGTACGACTCGTATCGTACGAATCATAAATATCGGTATTACTGTTACTGTTACTATTCTTTTTCTTCTTCGTTGGCATCACAACCCTTCAAGAGCTTTTGCCGCCACCGACACCTCCTTCTACTCTTCCCGATTCAGTACTTTTTCTTCCCAATTTAGTATCCCTAGTTTCTCTAAGTCCTGCTTTATTCCATCTATCCATCGCTTCTTTGGACGTCCTCTTGGTCTCTTCCCTGTGGGTTTCCACTCGACCGCCGTTTTAAGGCACTCTGTGTCTGACCTTCTCATCACGTACCCAAACCATTTGATTCTTTGTGCTTTCACAAAGTTGGTTATCTTTGGAACTCCTATCATTGTCACTATTATTATTATTATGTACGCACTGTGAAAATCGCGCTATACACGAATGCGACGGATGCGACGGATGCGACGACACGGATGACGACGCGTTTATATTTTTCGTACCGTCGTCATGAAGGCGGTTTTATTTTTCCACTCCACCGCCACATCCGGCAGACCCCGTTCGACGGTTATAAAAAATATAAAAAAACCAAAATAATAATGTTAAAAGACAATATCACGATCCGAATAATAATTACCAGGGTTGAAGCGTATAATAACGGTACAGTATAAAACGCGTATTATACACACCGGTAACGCAACCAGAAATATTCTTTAGGGGAGTCCAAAATTATGTTACAAAAAATTTAAACACAAATAATCGTGTAAATAATAAATCTGTTTTTTATTTGTGCGATCGTATGAATAATAAGATGTAAAATTTGAAACCAAATCATAAAATAAAATCCAAACGACGCTTGGAAGTCGCCGAACGATGTGTTTGATTACATCAATTATTTGTATTATACAAAATTATTATATTATTACATTACCAAAATGAATAAATAATTTTTTACTGTAAAATATAATTAGACAATAATTAAAATTACGTTACACAATTTTCCACTTTAGAAATACTCAAGGGGGAGAAGGTCTGGACCCGGGACCCCCCCCCCCAACATGGTACACACACTGACTGGTACATTGATACACACGTATAAAACGTGTAATAAGGTATAGTATAAAATCCATGTTTACATTCGTTTTATACCGAATATAAATAATATTCGGAAAAAAAGTTATAAACGTATTCGATAACTGTTGCCACATGCTCGATGTGACATATGGGCTCGAAAATGGTTCTTGGACAAACCGAAGATGGACGGGACGGGTAAGTCAACTATACGATAACACGCTATCACGAATCACACAGGGATTACATCGCCGCACACGACGATCACCATTAAAATAGAGAATTTTCAAAAACGGTCGGCCAACGAACGACGTTGGTCTGTCGACAATTTGTGCCGCCACGGACTCGACCGTTGTTATAGTGTACGTCCGTGGTGGTGGATTTCATGAAATAATCGTCAGATAACATACGAATAATATTCTGTGACGAGTGATACACAAGACAATAAACTGAGGAAAAATAAAAGATGAGGAGGGTCGAGTGCCGCGCGTTCCTTCTTAAAATTGTAGCAAAAGGGACGTTGGTTTTTGTTTTTTTTTTTAATTTCTTTTCGAACACCGACGGTGTTCTACGTTCTATTCGCCGTTCGATTTGCACGCGCACAACAACACCGTACGACACAATAACGTGACCAGCACGTAACCGACGAAATGTAGGTTATCCGTCGGGCGGAGTGCCCCGGCGCCTTTGGTCTACACCGGTTGCGCAACCGTACCGGCGCGTGTGCGCTATTCGTTTGTTTGCGTGCCCGTTCAACCCAGATCTGGTTTTTTTTTCATTTAATGTATTTCGTTTCGTTTCGCGAACCGTCGGCTTCGTCGGCGGCGCGACCGTGTGGTCCGCGATGCGGTTGCCGTGTCGGCGACGACGCGCGTACGTTTCCACCCACCAATCGATTTTTCTCAATTTCCTCTCCTCGCGGATAATAATTAACACGTAATTAATATGAATTTGTGTATGACCGTATTTGAAATTCGTTCGGCCGGAAAAACAGATTTTCCTGAGTGGGGAAGAAGGCTGTAGCAACGTTTCCCCGGCCCCTTCCCTATAACACTTAAAACCAACTTTTCTCAATTTTTTTTTTCTCTTAATCGATTAATGTTCGCACTTTTCGGCGAAACGGAATGTTTGTACGTCAGTTGACAATTCGTTTCTATTTAAATTTCTAGCGTAAGCAATGGTGGTATTGAAGAGTTGAAAATCGAATACACGATTATTTTCTTACACATATTCCAAAATAGAAAATCGACTTGGATCAATACCTATTTTTTTTTTTTTTTTAATAAATTAAAAATTAGCATTTCGTGCGTTTGATTTATGGCCAAATTCAGTACAATTTCACTCGTTACACGACCAATTTGATAATACGGTTTCTCTGCGTAGAAATAAATAAAAATAAAAATAAATGTCAGTACTAGGTACTCTAAATCTAAAACCTCGCACGACGCGAACAAGGCTCATACTAGTATATTATAATATTAAATAGTATCATATACTCTTATTTTTCATGTATAATTAAATTTGACCCATAGCACCCCCTCCAACCCCACACAGCGTTAACATATGACAACAGTTATCGAATCTATTTATAACTTTTTTTCAAATATTATTTATATCTGAATTTTATTCTTAAACGGTAAAAAACGTATATAAATATGGGGTTTATACTATAACGTATTATACGTTTCAACCCTGCTAAAAATACATTAGGAGATAAGAGTTTTATTTTTGACGTGTAGTGGTTATCGCACTAACCGATTTTAAATTATAATCCAAACGGATAACAATTTTTATTATCTGAAAATGATTTTATTCGATCATCGTAATAGTCAACGATACATACTAATTCAGAGTTATTACTTGTAAATTATTAATTTTTAGTTTATTTCATTCGTGTATATTCAATATTAATAATTATTATTTGACTATTTAGCGACGATTTTCAGGAGGGAGGATGTTACAACCCATCTTCTACTCGTTTTAATGTTCAATGTTTTAAAGTTATAAAGCAAATCGAGCGACACGAGAAATTTTTTTTTTTTTGGGGTAGGTAGGTAGGTGGTTTTATTTAGTTGACCCCGGTAAGAAGTAAATGTTCAAACCACCTCTGCCCCCTGGACACGCCACTGATGAGCACGGACATATAGTTGTGACTTTCAAGTCAGTTACATTCCGGTCACCGGACCGTATTGTACAGGCCGGATCGACCGAACGTTCGTTATTCTACGGATTTTTGTCGCAACGTTCGTCATGAATACACGTAACCAGTGGTGCCAATCTAAATTTAAATTGGAGGGACAAAATTAACTTTGGAGTACCCACCATCCACCACTAATGGACTTGAGTTCAATTTTTTAATTTATTTGGATTGTCGTGATCGACATCGATTTTTCGATTTAATAAATAACAAAAAAAAAAGGTCGTCTCACATAATTAATGTTAATATTCACATTGATTTCATAAATCGCGATCAATCTGTTGGCCATCGCTGCCATAGGCATCAATTTATAATATTAAATATAATTTTTTTTTATGAAACAAAAATAATATTATATTATTATGCACACTCGTAATACAACGAGGTATATTAAAAACACATTTAATTAAATATTAATTAGTTTATTAATATTGATTAATATATTATATTTATTGGATATTAATATTGAAATTTAAGAAAATTTAATTTAATAAAACTTTTTATAATTAGAATTTTCTTGTATATTATTTTGTATGTAGACCATCAAAATGTATAAATTTAATTCAGTTATAACTCCTTAAAAACGGACCTGTTTGCCATCCCTTGTGCCACACCTACCTACCTAAATATACGTTATAACTGCTAAACTGATTGCGTTGGTGAATAATTGATAGCTTTAGGGTATAAGTTATAATATTAATTTATAAAAACTTATCAACAAAAATTGTATCACTCGAAGTTAAAATATTTTTATACGTTAGTACCGAATAGCTGACCACCAACCACCTTAAAAAAGGGCACCACTGCACGTGACACAGCGTCGGGTTTACCTACAAGCAGAACCAGCGGGTGATTGAAGCGGTAAGTCTTACGCAAAATAAAGGAAAAAAAGGAAAAAAACTAGCCAGCGAGTGTGCTGTCTATATTTATTTATAAACGGGCGATCAGATTGGACAATTCATTGTGTCACGCCGCCCGCCCGTCCGCAAAATCGCGTAATTTAATTACTCTACAATCATGGCTGTTCCGTAGATTCCATAGATTAGCGGTGTTAGACTTATTCGGTTTAAAAATTGTTATAAATCCCTTATGATTTTTTTTTAAACGCTTATTTTCTTAAATAGGTTCAAACCACCGTAAAAAGCCGCATGTTGATTTGATTTGAAATCGGTCCGGTACAAACACGGTTTAATTTCTCGTCTCTCAGGACATAATTGAAGAATTTTCACACCAGAAAAGTCGAAAGAAACTTTTTCAATAATGTAACTATTTAAAACCGTTCGTGTTCTTGATGTTCTACGGAGCTGCCGACGTTTTACATAATTTTGAATAATAAATTTGATTAACGGTACATTTATTTATGTATTCCGATCGGTTAAAAAAAAAAAAATTTTAAAAAATCCTATGAAAACGAAGGGGCGGCCAATTAATTACGGCCGCTGATGTGACGTCATATCATTCGTACGCGCGTAGGTAGCGGTGTATTCGTTTTCGTATTGTGTTTACGTTTACCGAAAAATATACGAGTGGTCGTTGTTGTGGATGACAGTGCAATTATTACGCGACATTGCGACAGTATGATATAATACCGCGATCACAACCGTTCCGATATTCACGTTTGCAGTTGCGTATTTAGACCAGAATTTTTGTCTTTTTGTTTTTTTGGGAGAGGGGTTTAATTTTTAAATAAATAATTTGAATAACCTGGACAAAACAGGACGTATCGTAAACTTTAATAGATTATTCGATTTTATTAGTTATTATTTTTAATTAACATGTCATAATGTGCATTGAAGTATGAAATTAACGTAACATAGCCATATATATATATATATATAATTTTGATAATTTTTTAAAATATAAACTTTCTATGATTTTCAAAAACAATATCGATCACCTCACTACTTTGTATTGGAGTTTCTCTATGGATACTTGATGAGCCAATCCATTTAGTCGATTTTCCGTCGTAGAATTTCTCAAGTACAACGTCAAACGTTTCAATGTTGAAAAGCTCCGTTCGATACCGATAATTGTAACGGGCAACGTAGCGTCAATTTTCAAATATTGGTACACTTTCAGGAACAGTAATTTATTGCATCGATAAAAATGCAAGGGAGTTCATCTACGGCTATCCATAATTAGAATATGTGCAATATATTTTAGCTGTCCGTTATTATTGACTGAAAATATACATGTCATAAGAAATTAATTCTTCTATAAAAATTTTCTAGTTGGTTTCATGCTAGAGACGTATGTTATTATACGCGTTTTACGAGCGAGCACAATATCGAATGACCACCGTATGAGCGTGCGTTTGATCGTTTGATTATATTATGTCGAATAAAAACCAAAACATATCTCAACATCGAACCCAAGGGTACCCGCAGAGTGGGGGGGCAGAGGGGACCATGGCCTTCCTGCTATTTGAGTCAATGTTTGTTTAGGGTGTATTTTAATAAATGTTTTTAAAAGTATTTTTTTCATTGAAAATTATTTACGTAAATTATAAATATTAATAGTTTGAAATTTTGAATATTGGTCGGCCATCGCAAAATAATTATTCTTGGAAAACGCGATTTCAAAATTGTAAACGTGATATAAAAATAGTGGTATTTTTAACTGTACTGCTTTGTGTTATAAATAAAATCGTTTGATAATAGCTTTCTTCAAATAAAAAGTAACAACAATATTTCATATTTTGATTATTAACAATACTAAACTATAATAGGTACATACATTTTATGAGATTTAGTTATTTATTTATTTAATTTTTTTTTTTGCGATGTTCTCACAGATAATATCAAAACATAATAAAAAAAACAGTAGGTAAATAATTTGGTATAATAATTTAGTTTATGAATAAATTCATATTACACATAACAAACAAATTTAAAACACTTAATGTGTATGTTGTGTAGGTTGTTTCTTACGATTTATATAAATATACGTATATATGTGTGTGTGTGTGTGTATGTATATAACTTATAAGTATTGTGCTCCCCCTGATTGATAGTTTTGCGGGCGCCCTTGGTCGAATCCAACCGCATTGCTACGGTTATTACGTTTCGGACTAGTCGCCGTATTACCCCGCGGCTGTGTTGTCGATGTCGGTAACGATACTCAGGGGGAAAAAAATCGAATAATAGGAAATACCATTGTTTTACACCGTATCCGCGTACATTTATTTCGTAGACGTATGCGCGCAAGGGCAAGTATATATGTCAAGTATACATGTCCTTAACGTCGGCCGGATCCCCGACGGCGTTCGAGTGCGAAAACCGTTGTGGATACGCCGGTGCACGTTTGTAACAGAATTAATTACAAATCCAACGGCCGAAGTCGATACTGACCGTGCACCAGTGCATATTTTAACACATTAAATAGGTGCCACCTAGTGAAAAATTAGTGCCATCCAGTGGTTGGTGCAAGTGCCACGCAAAATTATTATAATATTTTATAGGAATGACTTTAGCGCAGAAAAAAATTATTATAAAATATTAATTTTTATTTGTTTACTGTAAGCCTATAAATGACTATCTGGTATTTTTGCACGAAAATATGTTATACATAGTTTTCATCAGCATGAAGAAAGACTGTTGAATTTTTATGTAGTCGAAGATGAAGAAACAATTGAAATAGAACCAAATGCAGTTGTAGAAGTCCCAAAAATATGAGTTATGAATTCTCGTGTATTTGATAAAAGTTATTGGTCAGCAGTGAGAAACGAAGTCGTATTAAGTTGCAAGGAATTTCTTTCTCAAAGATTACACGAAGATTAAAAAAGTTTTACAGACCGCATGAATAAATTTATTGGTGGAAGATCATCAACAGAAATTATTCAGGCAGTACGTATTGATGTTGAAAACCTATTTGGAAAACATTCAGTTTCTTCTTTTACAGGTGATGTTATAAGTTTGTGTGCTGCTGAGAAACTTCCTGCTCCCATAGAAATGAATACACCTACTACAAAACTGTATCATTATTTAAAGTTTCCTTGCCACAATCAGTATTTTCCAAATTAATGCAGTCATATATTTGCTTAACGCCGCACAGCGTTAGTCCAAAAAGAGCAGTCTCAATTCACACGAGGTTAACAAGTAATAAGCAATTTAACTATTTAAGAGAAGCTATAAATTCAAGGATGTACGTCGCCACCAATGGGGTAGGAACAGCATTATATGATTCCAGGCTTGCAGTTGGAAAACTTTTGGAAGCAAAAGCGAGAAAAAGAAAACTCCCTGATCCCGAACTGTACCAAAGTCATGAATTTGTAAAGAAAATGTTTTCAGACGATACTAACTTATAATTATTTTTCATAAAATTAAAATTTCGTTTTAAAATTCAACATTGTTTTTTTTTATAGAAAAATCCATCACTATTTTAAATAATTATTATAGTAAATTTCAAATTTTTATTTCTAAATTTTCATTATTACGTCTACGGATATGGGAATTCATAATTGTCGTGTCATCGCGTCCTCAGAAGAACAGTTTGCAACGAGGTCACACACGCTATAAAACAACCCCCGAGGTTCATTTCTATTGGGGGGAAGGGGAGAACCCCCACACGTTAATCGATCGAGTCGTTTTGTGGAGATCATCTCGGACATTAAAAACAAACTCTCGAATTCATCACATACGTACACGGAATGATTAACGATATGAAAATAAAAATGAAAGTGCGCGTGTACACGTGTATACGGTTCTCCGGGTAAAACAGCCTCCGGTCAAAACAGTACCTACACGTTTCGCTCACGGTCCGTAATCGTAGACAAACGTAAGTGTTTCTTTATTATTATCATTTACAGGAACACATTAAACGACGAGACATATCATAGGATTTTTCGTGCAAGAAGTTCGAATATGTATAAAACACTTTAATAGATCGTTTCGTATACATATATTGTTGCGTCCTACGTTATTGTATAGATTATCTGTATTCATGCGGTAATGAATCGTCGACAAATTTGTAACGCAGATAACGACGACCATCGCACTGTCTCACTGGCAAGCCCGTCGATAATTGACTAACACGTTCGCAATACTTGACTTGCAATCGAAAAACAATGAGCCAAATACAGTCCACTTAGCAACGTATTTGATTGTTTTATAATATAATCCAGCGGAGAGTTAAGAGATTTTCCGAAATTTATAAAAAAACATTACCTATTACAACTAAATTTCGTCACTAATATTATTATGATATTTCGACATAATGGAGGTTTTTTTTTGTAAAAAATATTAATATATATATATATATTATTCGATCTCGAGTCAATGACGCGTATAATTTTAGAAAATTCTTCGTTTTAGTGTTAAAATAATAATTTGAAAAAACGATCAATATCGTATTAACGAACCAAAATCAGAATGTAAACCACATGTTTTGGAAAAGTCATTAATTTTTTGGCTCATCAATTCTCGTCGCCGAAACGAAAACCGTATGCGCTCGGACGTAGGCAAGTACGTACTGATACGTTGTGTTGTGCTTTCACTGGTACGCGAGAATTGAAATAAAAATAATTTTACCTAAGGTCACGACGGTAATGTGATTATTTATCCTCAGGGATTCAATTAAAATGATACGTGTCGTGTAAAACTAGATGCCTAATGGCTTTACGCGTCGTACTTGTATTAATTGTAGGTAGGTATTTCTACGGTTGTACGGTTGTACGACGTTCGTGATTCTACAGTAAAAACAATTAACTACAGTAATAATAATAATTATTATTATTATTATTTTATTATTATTAATATAATAATAATAATAATTATTAATATTATAATTATTATTATTATTATTATTATTATTATTATTATTATTATTATTATTATTATTAAAACAAAAAATGTGTTAAACGATTAAAAAAAAAATACGAAGTTAATAGCTAATAATTGGACAAATGTGTATGTATTTTAATTAAAAATTATTTTTAGTATAACTCGCAATTACTATTTTTGTGTTTATACTTTTACCCGTGCTCTTTTCACTTGTCTTTAGCTTATAACGAATGGAAGTGAAGGAAGAAGATTCGTTGTGTTTCTAAAATTCTTAGGTGATTGCCATAAACATATGTTGCTAACCAGTAAAAACGTGATTGTGACGTCGTAGTCGGATCAACAATCGTTATTTTTTTCATAAAAGGTACAACAGATAGTTGTAACTACAGTCGGGTCTCGATAATCCGAAGGCGATTGGGAAAGGGGTCGTTCGGATTAGCGATTTGTTCGGATTACCTATGGCTTAAAAAAAACATCAATTTTACTATTTAAAATATTGATTTATTTTTTTTTGTACACTGGTTTCTATTTTGGATTGGTATGCCTTGTCCCGCAAACGTCTAAGCAACATTAGTTCTTCCTTGTTCTTTTTAATATCACTGATGGTAGATACACCTATCCCAAATTGTCTTGAGATAGCACTGTAGCTGGTCTCTTTGTTAATTAACTTTATAACTTCTAACTTATCCTGTAATTTTAATGTAACATGCTTACGTGGAGCCATTTTAAGAAAAATACGCAAATAAATGTTACAATACGCAGTGTAAAACGATCTTTATGCAGTACGACACTCAACTGACGAACGTATGTAATCGACGTTCATATATAAACAACATACACGTGCGATTACAAACATAATAGAAAAATTTTATTACCGGAAAATATTATTTATAAATACATACATACATACGTACATATTACATATGGCGATAAGATAATTCTCAAGCCCGTTCGGATTACCGCGTCTTTCGGATTAGCCTGTGTTCGGATTATCGAGACCCGACTGTAGGTTTAAATAACAGCGAGGGAGAGAACTTGATCTCATCTATTTTTCTTTATTTTGTTAGGAAACTAAGATTTAAAAGAATATTCAAAAAGCATAAATTAATTAACAATTATTTTGCTGTAGTGAGGGGGGGGGAGAGGCTTGAAAGTTAATAACATACCAAAATGCATATTACAATTTAGCGAGACTAAGCTATTGAAATTTGCAATGTTATGAAGTATAATTTGAGTAAAAGTAATCAAATATAAGTATTGAACACTTTTATTCACTAGTTTTCGATAAATGCAATATTTGTTGTCGTTCAATTTAATATGTGTATCTCTTTTTATTACTTTTTTAAACTCTTTTCAAAAGACATGTATAATACTATGATATTGTCACTTACATGGGCTGACTATCAATGAACAGAAAAATACATAAAACATAAAACTAAAATACTTTTATTATAGACATTTACTGAGTTTTGCATTTCTAACACATCATATTGGGTAGTAATATTTGAATACAATTTTTAATAATACTAATAACGCGTCGTAAACCTAAATTGAATTGGTTACCAAGCGTACGTTTAAATGTACTCACGTAGGCAGTGGCGCCGAGTACGTACTTTAGATGGTTCATTTGAACCACCTAGATTTTAGGGTGGGTGGACAGTATGTCTTGGCATTTAACTTTTTTAATTTCTATTAATTTCATAGTAAATAACATATACATATTGTATGTACCAGCTTATTAAATATTTTTTTAAAAAAGTAAATCTTAGAAAAATATCTACAGTGTAGAAATTTGTTAAGTTAGGCGGGGGTTAAAGGGTCGGTTTTAGTCATAGACGTAAATAGAGTCTGAAAATATATAGGGCTTGAGCCCAATAGGTTTTAGAGTAAAAATAGATGGCGGAGATCTAATGGAATAGTGTCTCTCCCTCTAGGGGTACGGCAAACGGTTCGGAAGGACCGGAACGAATAGTCGAAACGTGCGGTTGGGACAACGTTCGGGAGACACAACGGCGTCGACTGATCCAAACGATTACGATCGGCGCGAGAAAGCGGACGTATCGCCGAACAGACTAGAACACAAGAGACGAGATCGCGGACCGAAACGCAATACGGCAAGAGTTAGTAGTGCAATCGAATTTGGTATTACTCGTACGGGATTTATTAAAAATCGACCGTCAACAAACGTTGCGAACCGTTGTTTATAACTACTGTATTTACGCCGCGGCGACGATATCGTCGCGTAATCAATCGTATCCAAGACTGTTGACGGCGGACGCGAAAACTCGATGTCGATGTTTAGGGGACATAGAGAGTAGTAGTAACCACCTGTCGCTGCGGGCTTAAGAACAACAAAGTGGAATCCGTGCCGCGAGGTATCGCCGACGTGGCTACTCTGTGACGAGTGTAAGCCGGCCTATACGTTCGTCGATGACATATACGAGGGCTGTCCCATAAATTAGACACAAAAGTGTACTGATCAATGAGAAATGAATTTATTTGCTTTAAAATTTTAACACTATTAATTAGACATATTTTCCTATTTTCCTACATGGTCGCCATTCAAATCTATGCGTTTTTCCTAATGACGGAGTAACTTGAAAATATCATCTCGGAAATACTTGACACATTTTCCGTCGAACTAATTGCGTTCATTACCCATAGTTCTCATGACCCGCCTCGACTCGTATGGTGGATCTGGTTCAGGCACCTCTCTCGCTCGTAAACGACCGGATGACATGGGGACATCACCTGCCCGATCGCGTGCTAGGCTACCCTGCCGTTGTCACTTAATGCCCAAGAGGAATTTTTCTCCTCTGGTCTACCACCTCCCAAGCAGGAGGTGACGAGTCCCGTGGGTAATCCATCCGGTAACTTGGAGCCGTACCTTAGACTAATCACGGGAGACCCTTGGTTTGTCCGTGACAGGGATCTTTTCATTAGCCACCACCTATGGGCGCAATCGTGCTGCGTAAGCCTGCGCGTCACCTAGCCTCACAATTAGGAGGACTAATCCCGACGTGTACCAGGCCTGAATCGGGAAGTCGTTTACCGGAGCCTAGGTGCACTTTATCCTTCTGTACTTAGTCACAGACCCTCAAGCAGTGGAGGAACCCGCTTGAACTTGTAAAACGTCCCGTTTCAGTCCTCGCGCCTAGACCTCGCGACTGCGTGTCGTCGGATACGATAGCTCTCAAACACAGTTGTCGGATAGGCACGTCTAGTTCATAACATCAATATTAACGTCCAGGTAAATGTGTAGATTTTCGTTCGTTGTGTTATTGTTTTGATCAAATTTCAACACGTACCGGCGACGTCCGAGTTCAAACCGACGTTCTCACGGTGACGGACGATTGCAGGTGGGCCCGTCAATGTCGTCCCGGTTTTGTACTCTAGATTTTACCTAACCTAACCTGATCTAATCGGTATTAGTCGTAAAATTAATTTCTCGGATGTATCCGATTTATATAACGCAGCCCCTATTTTATAAAACATTTCATACTGTACATTTTTATTTTTGACAATTAAGAAATTTAAGAAAATTTATTGTTTGTAACAGTACATATATAGTTAAAACACTTGAATAAAATACAATTTTTATAAATTGAATTTAAAACCCTCCTAAAACATGCTTCTGTAAACACACCATTCTTGTTGAGTAGCTAATGAACGAATTCTGCTACGTCTTTCTTTTTCACCAAGTTGTTTAAGAACTGCTGGGTGACGATTAAAATTGGAAAGAGGCCTCATGTTAAGTTTGAAATAAAGTTTCATCGTCTTGTTTTTAATTTATTTAAATGTTGTATTCTGTGATTAAAAGTTCAGATCGTGATATCACTTCAAAAATCACACACAATCTATTAATTACACGATTATCGTAGCGATCAACAATAATATCAGTTCTGTGATAACATACTAATGAAACGCAACCACGAAAAATATTTTGTTAAAATACGTGCAACGATGTGTACACATATACAGATAGCTGTGATTATCATTATTGCCAAACTCTGATCTTCATTGAATATTGAATATTTTTATGACATCTGATGACTATTGACTGAATAACACATTCTAAATTATCACTGTCTAAACAGGGGATTATAATTTTTAATTTGTGCGACAAAATGATGATTTCAAAAAATACGGCATAAGCCATAATAAACACGTTTATCACTACACATTTTTTAATTCACGCTGGACATTTGCAACTAGTATTAAAGTTTTTGAAATTAAAAGCAAGGAAAGTCAATTTTAAATAAAAATATTATTTTTTTATTTTTATTATCATATTATTATTTGTCGACAATGGTAAAATTGTATTTCAGTTATAATTAAAAATGTATTAAGTGCCTAAAACAATTCAAATTAATAAAATTTAAGAATACTTTTTATCATAATATTGTATTTTTTATGTGTAGTATAAAATTTAAAAAAATTATCAGTATTGGTACTCAAGATATTATTTTAAAAATTAGTATAGGGGCGGCAAATTGCATATTTGCCTACTCTCAAATTTTGTCTTGCGCCGGCCCTGTATAGTACTGACGTAAACAGCGAAGCGTATTGAATATCGTTACGTCAATAATATTATATCAGCCACAAAGGTCGTCATCATTTAATATTATTTTTCTTGCGGATTAGTTTTTTTCGTCACTCAACGAAATTCAATATAATCATTAATTCACCGACCTGCGCCGTGTCGTTCTATAGCGCGTGTTTGCTTTTGCTACTCCGAATATATATCTAACGTTCGGCCGTCTGTAACGTAGATTAGGTTAAACCTTTTACACTAAATTGTTTGATATTACACGTTAAACCGGTCGGTCGGTATAAAAATGTTAAAACAGCATAGCCGTAGAGCAGTGGTTCTCAACCGGGGTGACATGGACCCAGTGTAGGGATGACACGAAATCCTTGGGGAAAAGAAAAAAAATCTAATGGTCCTTTCTGCCTTTTCAGAATACTGTTTTTTTCTGTCTTTGGTAAAAATATTTATGTGTTGAAAATTAAAAAAAAAAAAAAAATAATCAATAATAATATCTTTTTTTATTATTATACAATATATGAGTACCATTTGAATCAATGATTACATATTATTATTATAAATAAGAATTCTACAACTCAAATAAATTGCGTGTTTATTGTTTTTTTGCGTACTGTATTTTTTTTTTTAAATAAAACGAAAATAAAATTGTTATTGAAATAAATAAATAAAAAAAATATGCATTACGCATATTTTGATGATAGAGCGACGGGACTCGGCGAATTAAACAGGACAAGTATGAAATGGCACGCACACGCGTAACAGTATTTCGATAACGGACAGTCGCATATCAATAATAAATAACACAATGGTATTTCACACACGTCGTGCCGTCACACATTGGCGTGTGTGCAAAACTACACTTGGATAATCTATAAACGTTTCCGAGCGTCGTTATCACCGCGTATTTTGCTTTTAATACGACCGCAATTTAAATACACATACGTCTACAGCGTAGCGTAAACATAATCGAACGTATTATCAAATACTATTAAATCGTTTTGTTTTGTTTTGTTTTTTTTTTAACCGATTCCGTTAAAGGCGTGTCTTTCGAGGGGGAAAATAAAAAAATAAAAATAAAAATATTACACATTGTTTTTAGGTCAACTTAGAACGTACGAGACGCGCGCAACGCGTACGTCATGTTATCTGTCGATTTAGATCCAGAATATCAATACGCGAGTTTTCGAAAAAAATAAAAATCTTTCGGAATCGCAGACACACGGACTATTGGATCGAGCGCGGTACAAAAGCGCGGTGTACACGCCAGCGTTGTTATGTGTCGTTCTCCCCGCCCCCCCCCCCACCCCCAAGTTTTCCTTTTTATGTTTATTATTAATATTTCAGTAACGCCGCAAATGGTATTTTTTTTTGTTCGACGAAGTTTTACAATACGTCGGGGCGTTATACTTTCACTGGCTTAACCGACCGGTTTTCGCTGTTGCGACCACAGGTACACACGTTACGTGTACGTGCACGCACACACACACACACACACACACACACACACGTTGCACACGAACACGTGCAATGCGTGTACATACGGTCGTGTAGTTTTACGAATTCCGTACGCGTCACACGCCAGCACGAACGTGCGCGACGGCGTATAAATATAATGGTTAGGGAAATATCCGTCGTCTCGTCTTCGAGACGGTATTACAGACACCCGCGCGTGCCATGTCGCGAAAAGCACGCCGGAAGATTAAACGTTTTCCCCAGGAACAATGATAAAAAAATGTGTTTCCACGTCGGCGGTTCGTAAACCGTCGGCCCGATCGATGGTCCCGGCCTGGACGCGTGACGTACGTCAACGCAATCGTTGGACGGATTTGCAAGCGTATTATTGTTGGTTTTTTTTTCTCGTGCAGCTTGTCTTGTTTTATTACGCCGGCGACGAGATACGACGGGATTCGACACGATCGGATGCCTGCGCCCGATCGTTTTATTGTTGCTGGCATTTATTTGTCAGTTTGCCTTGTTCGCGCGAGATGTACAGCACTTCTTCAGTCGACAGCCGTGTATTTACTACCACTTTGTACGGTTCGGTCGCGTTCCTAACGTAGTTGACGATTATCGCGTGACATTTTTTTCAAATCGCCTTAAAAGAAAATTTAAGTTTGTAATGGACTGCTGGCTACATTTATAAAGGAAGATGAACACACCGTGTGAAAAGGCTTCTCCGCCCTCGTTCATATCAAGAATGACTTTCGAACTATGATTAAAGTAGTATTGAGCCAATGTGTGTGACAAAAACCGATGTCTGAAACGCAACACCATTAAGTAAATTGGAAGTTCAATTTTTGAGAATATTGAAAATCAAAAATATTTAATTTTTATGAAAAATTAAGTGCAATAAAAATAATTATAAATGCGTACGTTTTTATGTACCTACTTGTTGTGATTTGTAATACAAAACGTGTGTTGAAATATTGATTATGATAACATGAGATATTTAGTAAAAAGCAAACAAAAAAAAAAAATTGTAAAAAGATAAAGTCTTTCATCGAGCGTCCGTGTTCCACAAAAGTTTGAGAACCACCGACCTACACCGTTCGGTCAGCATTGAAAACGACATGAAAAACATTGAAATAATAGCGAAGAGCAGTGGTGTACTAACGGAGGGGGGAGAGGTTGGGGATAACCCCGCCCCGAAATTTTTTTTTGGAAGAATTAATTTCTTATGAGATGTATATTTTTAGTCAATAATATCGAAAAACTAAAATTAAGCCCCCCCAAAAAAAAAAAAAAATCAGGTCTAAGTACGCCACTGGCGAAGTATGTGAAAAGTCGCGCTGAAACTAGTGATGGCTACAATCGAGTGATCATTATCAAAATAATAATCGATTATGTAACCGAGTGATTTATTTAATCGAATTATAGTAACTTGGATAACTCGAATAGGTGGTACCTTATTCGGAACATTATTTTTAAATCCAGAGTCAAAAACTCTGAACAACAAATAATTATTTTTTAGTTGCTACATACTGAAATATGAAGAATTCAGTCTACTGCAACAGTATCGACTTCGAATAGTAATAATACAACTAATTCATTATGGGATCATTTTGATAATAAAGTTTCACAAGTTCAATCTACGTCGAGTCCATCTATGACTTCAACTTTAATAATTCGCCAATATTTAAAAATGCCATTGTTGAATGGGAAAAAAATCCAATACATTTCTGAAAGCTGCATAAAAATACTTTTCCAAAGTTATATAAAATGCAACTGAAGTATTTATGTATTCCAACAATATCAGTTCCTTCGGACCGTGTTTTTTCAAAAACGGGACGAATAACTAACGAAGCGTACAAACACCTAAAAATCTAGATTACATAACTTTTTTAAATAGTAATTTTAATTTGTTTTAATAATTAAAATCGTTAAACTCATTAATAATTATTATTTTATATGTATGGAATCGTTTTAATATTTCTATTACGTGTAATAATTTGTCGGGTTAGTGTAAGAATAAAAAAATTAAAAAAATGAGATTACGATTTACAGACAATTTTATTTCGATTGATTGTTCTGAGTCATTATATCAATTGAAAGTTTCGAGTGATTATTTCCAGTGATAACTCGACTATGAGAATATATCGATTACCAATAGATCGGTGATGGAAACAATTCGATCATGCGCGTCACTAGCTGAAACGTGTTGGATGTCATCAACCGGTACTCGCGCGAAACGAATTGACAAACGCAAACGGTTTGGAAAACAATTCGCCGACAACAATATTGTTGAGGGGTAATGGCCCACCGGCCGGCCAACGCGTTATAATAATAAAACAATATCATACGCGACGCGCGTTGTCCGCGGCACGCGTAGAATTCCAACGAGCGTTATCATGAATATTATGTGAGACGCCGACGAACGCTGCGACGTACAGGCACGCGGAAACAGCCGTACCGCACGCGAGTGTAACGCGGTCTCACCACGTACCGCGGTCGTACGCATACGGATCAATTGATCGTCCGCGTCGGTTGTGTATCGTATAAACAGGACCCGGCAAAAAGACCTCCGGTATTTCAAAAGGCAGTTACAAAGAACAAATGAATGGCACGGAAAAAATACTCTTATTTGTGAACGACAAATACCGTGCCGTCTTACATTACTTGGATTTCAAAATTATGTGCGGTAAATGGAATCATCCATTGTTGACACGTCGACGTAGCCTCTCCCGGAAGTTCTGGCTAAGCCAGTGAGAATGTTCTGAACAACACACACGGTTCTGCGAGTTTCAAAATCTCTCTCACTAATTTCTTGGGTAACCATAATTTTTAGGATTCTTCTTATACTCCTATCAGACAATCCCAGGGAAGCTGCATGTTTGAGCGCTGAACGCGTTGGAGATTGCTGGATGGACACACTCACATGCACCACATTTTCCGGGCGTTGTTACGGTCCGAGGTCGGCCAGGCAATTTTATTCCCGGTGCAGAACCTGTTTTTCTAAAGTTTAATACCCAAACTTCAATAGTTTTTCTATCCGGTATAGAATAATGTGGGCCAAGTTCGAACCGAATGCGAAATGCCCGTTGAGTAGTAATCCCAAGGTTATTTGGTTATCCCAAGTTATTTATGTACACAGTTGTTGCTTTTCCAACTTAACCTCTTCGTTTGTAACTCCCTCAGCTCGTGAAATGTTGACCACTTTACGGTAGCACTACATCTCCAACGCCTCCAGTTAAATTTTTTGTCCAAGTTTCAACTAATGAAATATAATATAATTTAATATAATCAAATCGATATTTTATATATAAAAAAGCTGAAAAATTAATTAGTTTTATTACTCTTCAATTTTCTGTAAAATGATTAAACTTAAAAATCCTAATCTTTTAAGTAAAAAAAAATTGTTTTTTATCCATTCATCTTTATTAAACTTAACAAATTGAATTTGGTTTGTTTAAGCTATTAACTCTTAATTGAGGCCATATCATTAATTTACCGTAACTTTTTTGAGTTGATTTTTTTCATTAATTTTATCAATATATATACCTAACTTAACTATACATACACAAAAATAATGAAATAATTTTTATATGTACCAATACACGATTAAATAAGCTGTTAGATAAAACTCAGTATTAAGATACTTAAAAAAATAATAATATCAATCATATTTAATAAAATGACGTACTCAGTTATTTGTTTGACGTTCCGACGTATTTTTCCGATGCAAATTAAATGTTTGTTCGTTAAACTCTAACGTGTATACCATTGTGTAACACAATAAAATGTGGACACACTCAACACACAAATATGTGAAATCACGAAATTCCAATCTCCAAGTTCATATAATAATATTTGTGCGACAAAACACAAACGGTGAAACGATCAACAGAACTGTCCGAGTACTATATTATAATGTTGTAAATAATGCATAATAAACTCGTACGTGTGTTACGTAGGTGTAAAATATTTGTATCCGGTATGAAGAATATTATTAACGCGCCGTTGCCATATATCGTCGTTTCGTCTTCCAACCGGACTTGAGTTATAGCTGAATAATATAATACTTCAAAGTATTAATATAATACTTCACAAACACGCGTGTGGAAACATCTCCTCCGCAAAATAAAAGGTAAAAGTACCCATTCGAAATTCAAATACACAAACTACCAGAGCTGTAAAGAATACTTTTAAAAAGTGTTTGAGTAAATAAAAACAAATTTGTTGAAAAAAGTATTTTGAGTAATATTCAAATAGTTAAATATCCAATGAAATACTTAAATATTTAAATTCGTTGAAAAAGTATTTGAAATAATTTTCAAATACTTAAAAAAAATATGCATAATGTATTCATAATTGTATTTATATGTATTTATATAAATTACACACATAATACTTAACGATATATTATGAACAACTTATGTTTTTGAAATGTATTATTAACGATATTATATGACCAAATGATTATTACTAGTGTCACTGAACTATTTTCAAGTATGTGGTGCAAACACAAAATTTGTACCACCATCCATTCCTTTTTAGGCACCCTCGAAAATTGTATAACCATTTAGGTTCAAGGCCAAAGCCCTACAGTCTGAAATATAAAATATTGTAATAACACAATTGTATAAATCTATTTTTTAATGTAGAAAACACGTTAGCTGTTATAGCAGTTGTCAGTAATCAGTACTCCGAGAGTACGGCCTACAATGACAACTCCATAATGGTTTAATAATAATAGTAAATTACATTCGATCTGAGACTCGCATAACGAATTAACCAATTGCCTTGTAGCTATACAGTGCTCTAGTTTGTGCTGTTTAAAATAGTTTACGCTTAAACTATTGGTATTTAATAATTTATTATACTACCAAAACAAAACATTTATGTACAAATAATATATCAACCTGAACCAAATATACGTCTGAAGAAATAATCTGAAAATAACACATTTTCAATCAACATGACCCAGTACCCATCCATAATTTTAGCTGGTACAAATGCATCACATTAAGTATGTATTTGACGCCACTGATTTTTACATTTCAAAAACATGATTTGTTCAAAATGCTTGTCGGTTATTGATATTCTCTTTGTTGTTAACATAGCACCCCGTACACTAAATATCCTATCAACAGAAGCACTGATGGGGAGAGGTGTATTGGATTTAATAAATACCTATCAACAGAAATACAAATGTATGCAATTTTTTTTATTACAATCATAAAAATTAAAATATTTATATTTACTTTTTTACGTGTAAGAAATGATTGCAAACAATCCAAATTTTTTGATAATGAAATCCTTAAAAATTGACTAATTTCATAATCTACCGATTTTGTACAATTTGCGAGATGTAATATTTTGATTTTTAATAAAATAATATAACATGAGTATAAAAGTATTTAAAATAAATTAGTATTCAATACCATAAAAAATTATTTGAATACTACTCGGGAAAGAAAAAAAGCATTTGAATGAATTATTTAATAATTTAAAAAGTATTTGAATACTAACATTCAAATACATTACAACTCTGTAAACTACTCACTTATCAACATATCGTACTAAGGCCTGTGTGCAGAATTTTATCAAAGGGGGAGTTTTGTATTTACAATATTACATAATACATATGTATTATAATTTATAACATTTATTATTATTTATATTAATCGTTACGTAACTATACATTCATATTGTATTACGATTGTTTATATAATAATTAAAAAAGATTCCCTTTATGCGATTAAACTCTAAAACAACCACATATTATAGGTACAGAGTTAAATGATTTCCTGTAACAACCCATACTCGGTAATGTTATTGTAAATATTGTTACACGAGTATATTCAGTACGGCAGCAGACAAATATACGACTGATATTGTGAATCAACCAACTGATGATTATCAAACGTTCAAAAAGTAGAAATAATTTACTGACGGACGTCGAATAAGTTGTTATTATTATATTCCTATAGTCAGGTAAAGAATAAATTATAACTAGTCATAATTAAAATTAATTCAAGCATACAATGTAACACATCAATAGCGAGTTTATTTAACGAAAATACACGAATCGAACGTTTTACTAGACGGCGTCCGCTTGTCCTCTTTTTCCGACAGTACCGAACACACTTATGAGACGTAATAAATTAGTACGAGAAGATTTCCGGGCCCGAAAACCAGACTACTGTTCGTTTATTTGGACAATACAACTCCGTTATGATAAAAAAATAATTCATATGGTCCGTCGTGGTCGGGAAATGGAAACGCGTTCGGGTCCCACCCGACCTGTAAGGTGTACAGTTGGTCCCAGTGATCCCAACGGTCGTCACTGGAATTCCCGGGCATCGGTACAACGTGCCCGATCAACGGGTCGTCCAACCGGACTCGCGTTTCGGCGTACGACTCGCCGTGACGTCCTCCCCCGCCGACCGGACCAACAGTTTCTCCGGGCCCGTCGAATTCAGCAGTGGAATGCACGCTCGGACACGAATCGAGCTCGCCGCGGCCCAAGAAGTCATTGGCGTACACGCGGGTGATCGTCTTGGACACCGGCCCGACTTGCTCGCCCGCCGACCGCCGCACCAAGAGCCCGTCGGTTCCCAGTTTTCGATACGGAAACGCTCTCGTACACGGTTTCCACTCGGCTGGTTCGTCGCCCGCCTCACCGACCCGGAACGGTTGCGACATGAAATTGTACATCTTGTCCCACCAGCGCCCCTCCGTGTACGTCTTCGTCACCACCGCCGACGGATCGGTCTGGACGAGACATGTCGTCTCGTCCCGCGACGGAGCGACGGAGAACTGCTGTGCGCGTAGCCCGCAGTTCTTCGTTACGACGGCCGACGAGTCATCCACCGATGCCGCCGCTTTATGTACAAACGCCTCCGTAGCGGCGGTAACACATCGCGCTCCCGTCGGAGTACTCTTACTGAACACCTCACGGTGAGACGGTACCGAAACGCTATTGATCACTTTCTTCCACCATCGCGGCTTCTTAGTCTTCTTCGTCGCGGCCAACGGCTCCTGGACGAGGCTCATTCCCTCGTCTTGAACCGGAGCGACCGACCACTGCACGTTCTTAGCGATAGGCATTTCACGCGTTTCTTTAAACTTTCAGCGACAATGGTATTAATAATATTAACGAGAACGACAATCTTAACCGAACTGTCTCGACGTCAATATTATAATGAACTCAATTAACTATATTGAAAGAGACAGGACTACTCATGTAAATAACAACAGTTTCCTAGCACGTATATTGACACACGACACTGTTTTGATTGTTTGTTTTTATTATTTTAAGCCGATAAAACATCTCTTTTTACAAAACATATATTTATATATTTAAAACAAAGACCGTATTTGGAGGAGGGGAAGTTGAGGTACAAACCCTCCTAAATCGTTTTAATAGTTATTATAAATTGAATATATTAAACTAAATTATCAGGGTGGATTCACATTATTTATACACCACATTTTAACCCGCATTTAGACATAATTTTATCGTACTTAACATAAAGTAGTGTTTAAATCTAGTAGTTGAAAGTATATGATTCGGTTTTAAACCCACCTCTCCCAAAAATGTGTTCCTGCTACGGCCTTGTATAGAACAAAGTCGATTTCGAAAACCGATTTTGACAAATAATCGCACCGATAAAACGGTTTCGATTTTTGTACCTTTATAGGCTTTATAGGCTAACTTATATGTTTATATAGTTCATGTATATAGATAAGAATCAGATATTTGTTTCTTATTTATCTAGATGAGATATAGGAACGCAATTTCAATTTAGCTCAATTCCTCTCGATATCGCACGACACCGGTTATTGTATCTGACGTCATATGTTTACCGGGCCTGAACAAGAGTCTCTTAGATTTTTTTTCACAACTTTTAAAACATTAGTACAGGATAACCGTTTTTAGAAGATGGCGTTTTTTTATTTTCATATTTAAACAAAATCGAAACTTAAGTATTTATGACAAAAAGGGGTCCCCGGAACAACAAGTTATAGCTAGGGGTCCGTGTCTTCATACTAATTGGGAACCGCTGCATTATGGAATATTATAATGTTACATTCACGTCGGAACAACCAGGTTAATCCGTCTAGCAGAAATGTTTTCGAGTAACCTAAACATTTTATGTACACTAATCGCGTTGTCTGGTGGCCTTTGATTTCATAAATTCTTTAGCAGCATATTTTTCGAGAACTTAAACGTGTTTAAAATCTGATGGATATTTGTTGAGAAATATTGAAACGTCAGAAGACATTACAGGGGGACGTGCCGCCTCGGAGACGTTTTATCGGAAATTGTACGGAGTGCAGTCGTACGATTGTATAACGCGCGTTTTGACCGCAGCTACACGAAAACGGTGGAGGACAAGTTGTTGCGTCTCGTGAACACCGCGCAAAATGCGAGACGCCAACTGTCGGACGACACGTCCCGAGAACGGCTGATCCAACGGCGGTTGTCGCCCGTGTACCGGACGTCCGAATGTACATCATTCGTCGGCTGCAGGTGATCCGACGGCTGTTGGCCGGAACCGAAGTGGGACTGGTGCACCAGCAATAGCGTATTTAGAATTTTGTTGCCCTAGGTACACATTTATTTGTTGTCCTCCCCATCTCTGACCTCCTTAATGCATGTAAAAAAAAAAATGCTCTACCAAGCAATTTTCTGATATATACACAACCCCTTCTCTTTTTAAAACATATATTAATATTTTATGTAAAATTAATAATAAATAAATTTTATAAATCAATATTATGTTAATGTTTATTACTATAAAATAATAACACACAATTCATTGTAGGCTATATACAGGATGTTAATGCTTGATAATATTTATTTTCCAAACTGTGAAATAAAACATCGAATATCAAATATTTTAAAAACAAATAGTAATATTATTCAAACAAAACTCTTAAAAATTGCTACCCCCAAAAACGTGATGCCCGGGGCAATCGCTCTCCCCCTCCCCCACTTAATACGCCACTGTGCACCAGGAGTGCACCAGGAGAGCATCACACGATGATGATCGCGTTCAATATAAACCGCGGAAAGAATTGACGGCAACCGGCTGGATGTGCGTTGCGATGAAGACGTGTGACATTTTGATAGTGTGTGTGTGTGTTTTGTTTCTTCGTTATTGCTTAAAAATTAAATCCGATTTATTTTTCGGTTGACACCTCCGTCGTCGTTTCATTCTATAAAACTGTTTTTATTTAAATATTTACGCAAAACATTGTTTAAAAACGTAAATATTTTTTTGCGTATCTACACTGCTAGCAGAAAGAACAGGCTAACGGGTCTCGTGGTATTCGTTGCCGCCGTTATTATATCACAAGTTACAAGTACACATTTTTTCGTGTGCAAAATAGTATACACTCGGCAGTCAACCTGTTGTATCAACTAACATTTTTTTCCCCTGCCTGGCGATCTTTGCTAAATTATTGGCCATTTCAATGTTGTCCCTTTCAGTTTCGAAGCGAAAACTATTTCATGTTTAAAGCTCACGCTCCCTCCATCAGCGATCATGAGCCGTCACTATATATGTACACACACACACACACACACACACACACACACACACACACATACATTTTTTTCCACCATCGACGACGTACATACGTCTCCGTTAGTATATCACCGTGTCGGACGACATGACAGTTGTGTACGTATTCTCTGAAATTTTTATTGATCGGCAGTGTCCAGGATCCTGGACATTCGGTGCCCGGAGCTGATAGAAAACGTGTGCACTTTTTAGTTCATCCTCTTTTCCGTCAGAAAAAAACCCTCGTTATTTTTCGAGTTGACACGTATATTAACTCGACAAGTTTATTATTATTATAAATCATAATGCAAAGTCAACATCGTCGTTAATTAATATTCAATAGTGAACAGTCTACAGATTATTAAAAACAAGTAATAACGAGGACAATATGTACGGTTTAATTGTTATCGTTATAAAATTATCTTAAGTGTTTTTACTTAACGATTTTTATTATTGTTTCTCAATAAAACTTCATTACACAGCCTGACGGCAGTCGCCATGAAGACCGAATCCATAAAAATACAATTTACGGTATTATTAGGAAAGCGTGTTTTCCGTATTTCTATGTTTAATCGGAGTTCTCTGATATTTGAAAGAATCCGGACGAACACATTTCTGTCAGCCGTATAATTAGTGACAATAGTACACAGCAGCGTTTCTCAAAATGTGAGTCGCGACCCACTGATGGGTCGTGAGTCGATTTTCTGTGGGCCATGGAAAGTTTTTTTCAATTATATAGATTCTATGAAATTTATGTTTTTTAAAAGTGTTTATCCCGTAAACGTAAAACCATGTGGGTCACGATAGATTTTCGGGGGAGAATTTGAATCGCGTTCCTAAAACGATTGAGAACCACTAATATACAACACAACACACAATTGAAGCTGAACTATAATCACAAACGTATATCATTATCATTTATTCTTGTTATTCCGTTCGAACATTTATCATAGGTGCTTACATTTTTCATTTTCTAATCAATTTCGAGACGCCCCCAAATAATTGGCGCCCAGGGCAAGAATTCCCACTTACCCCTCTCTAGATCCGGCACTGTATATATGTATGTATGTATGAAGAACGTCCAGAAAGTAAGTTCGGTTTTCTATTTTTATCGCGTTAGCGCTGTTATTGTAATTATGGTCTTTAGCGATTATTTCGTTGACTCGGTAGGAAAATCATAAAACCATTTCAAGACTAGCTGGTACCATGTTTGCCACACGGTGAAAGTTTAAAATGGATAGACATATCGAAAATCCCGCCACATTTGAATTACGGTCCGTGATCCGGTTTTCTGAATGTTAGGAATACCAAACCTACGGATATGCATCGTCGAATTTATGGAGTTTACGGAGAAAGTGAGATGAATGTGTCAATGGTTAGAAGATGGGTGCAACTTTTCAATGAAGCCCGTGTACAAATGTTCATGACGAAGAACGAATTGGGCGATTGTGTTTGGAGGAATGTCCGAGACTACAAGGGCCGTTTCTTTGGACACAGTACAGTAAACGGAAGACACTGGCAGGACTATCCTCCTCTGCTCATTCTTTTTCCTTCCAGGAAGGCGATCCGTAAAATAGCTAGGAATATACTGTATATGTCAGAAGTAGTCGCTACCTGTGCTTGGCTGAATTTACGTTGGGGAGTATCCTGGACATATTCTGCACCGATTTGTCCGCCTTAGCAACTACTGTCTTCGTGCGAGTCGTTTAAAATCAGTTTTTGGTCCAGTTTGACGCCTAAATACTTTAAGTTTGGTCGTGCGTTCGTTTGAATTCGTTGTGGCAACGTTTCTTAGTGAGCATCATGGTTTCAGTTTTGTGTAAGGTAAAGTTAAGACCGATTCAGACTTGACTTCTTGATATGTTATTTGTCTGTCACGAGTTGGCATAGATACGTTGAGATCTCCTTTTCTCTTAGCGCCTTAAGGATCTCTGCCCAGGAGGCCGAAATAAATACGTTTTAATATTTAATGTGACTAGGTCAACTTTACGTCTGTTTCTACATTCGTCCACTGTTTTGCATAGGGTTTGCAACGCGTTTCTGTCGCGTTGGCTGTCGACCGGCCGTCATCATCATTGTTATTGTCGCTCTCTAATATGATTCTAAGTCAGTTGTCCACGATCTTCTTCTAGTAGCCTACCCGCACAGTCTAAGAGAAATAGGGGGCGATATGAAGCAGGATCTTCCAGCAGCTCGCCCCTCTTCTTGAGGAGACCAAGCATGTCCGTTTCCATGCTTTTAGAAAGCAACTTCTTTGTCACACGGTATTCGAAAAGGAGATTCAGAGACGCCCACAAACATTTTAGTTTCTTCAAAATTTCATAATGGACGTTTGGTATCATTTGAACGCCACAACTAGGACGCGTAGGACGCAAACTCGCCATATTTCCCGTTTAGACGGAATAGTAAAATTCAGGTTACTTGCTAATTTTGAAAAGAAACGTGTTAATTGTTGCAAATAACTAGCTCAATATCGGCATACAGTTATACGCAATAGTGTATGAATAATATGTAATATAATCTGAAAATAAAATATATTTATTTTTATTTAATCTAAATATACATTGCTAAAAACGATTTATTCATGAAATAAAAAAGACAGCGAGTCGTTGACGGTGTATCCGAATGAATCGAATGAACGTATGTATGTTTAATACTTGTTACGTTATGATAAATTTGAAATCAAATATAATACTCACTGTGCATGAAAGAAAAATTTTTTTTTTTCATTTAAAATTTCATTTTAATCAAAACTCGGCTTATAACAGAATATGATTAAAACAACATATTAATATGTTTGACATTACTAGGTGAATATTTTTAGTTTTTAATTTCATATTTTTAGGCTTTAAATAAAAAAAAGGTTTAGGGGGGATGTCCCCTAGACATTTTGAACCGTACGCGTAAATACTTTTTTCCAATTTTTTCTAAAAGTATATTATAACGCGACATTGACATGGTGAATGCACCTTTACGAAATATCGTGACTTTGATATGTCCGTAGAATATATTATCAATAGATTTGCAAGTATGAAAATTAGAAATTTAGATTTTATATTAGAATTATGAACTATTTAAATAATAATTATGTCAACTTGAGATGAAAAATCAATTGTGTAATGTACTTATTTTATGTATATTATATTATACACTTTTTTAATTGAAATTTGATGTTTTGTTTAGGAATAATCAACTGAAGATATGTGTATCCATATTTAAATTTTAATGACCATGTATGTATATATACATAAAAAAATATTGCCTCTTCCCTCTTAGGCAAAGAACTAAATCCGCCACCGGAATATTGAGATGTTTTTCATTTAAGTAAAATAAGGTATTTAACCGTTTTTTTTCGATTAAAACGTCAGGGTTTTACGCCTGAACATATAATAATGTTGCATTCGTCATAAAACGTAGAAATCTTTCATTTGCCTAAAAATGTTAGGTCGTTACAACAACCGCCAAAAATCTAAGTTCAAACACTAGAATCAGCCGGTGTTCGTTCACTGGTCGTAACAAACTATTAGCGTAGCTCAGAATCGTTCTTATCGAATTCATTGCCTTCAGATTCAAAATAATAATACAACTACATCTTTGTCCGGGCAACCCATTGGAACCCGCATGACACCCGAGGCGCTTTTTTTTTTTACCATTGTACGTTATTTTTGTTTTGTTCTTTTAACTTGATTGTGTTTCGGACAATAGACACTAACACGCCAGCAGAGGCGACGCAAGAAGGATCTTCAACCTTTACGCTTGGGTTATAGCAATAAATCGCACACACGCCAACAAACACCAATGTCGGGACGCACGTGGTGTATGACAGCATTCAATCGCGGAATACCTATCGTAAGCTCGTGTTGGGCTTAATTGAAAAAAGGCGTTCGAATGTTGAAAACACGTTTCTCGTGTACGCGCCCGAAATATCCGTTCCGGATGCGTGTTCCAAAATGTGTTTTTACACCCCCCCCCCCCCCGAGCGTGTGCGCCCTCCAAATAACGGTGGGAAATAAAAACCGAGAACACCCGATGGAGACGATATTTGTTCGATGTGCCACAAACTTTCTCCAAACCAGAAACGGCTGGTTTCTATAACCGTTACGTCGAAAACGATGCCAGTTATTTTTAAATTTCCAATCGTAAACGATAATTGGATTGTCGATCGGTCACACGAATAAATCTGCCACGTGTATTAAATATCGCGAGCTTACAAACAATTACGAATCCAAATTCGCGATTTCCTGTTTCGAATTTTCACGTTACACATACAAGACTGGACGGATCAATTATTTTTTTTTTTTAATTTAATTTTCTTTGACTTTTCAAGCTATAAGAACATAGTAAGAGTTTTATTATTTGATGTCGCCTGTAATCATTGCTTATATCCAAACGAATTTACATGGTTTTGTATGAAGAACACGTCCAGTATAAAATTAAAAATAATAATAATAATAATAATAATAATAATACCGTGTAACACGATTACGATCGAGTTGATTTTTAAGCGTTTGACTCGTTAATACCCGATCCGGAATGCATGTGTTGAAGGAGTGCCGAACGAGAAAAACTATTATTTATTTTGTTTCAACTTACACAACGAGATTGTCTTTATTTCAGTGGACGACGACAATCGAATGGTAAATAATAGATAACTGATTTCGGTGTCTGACATCAACATAATTGAACATTATTTTTCCTCCGACTGCGGGGTACAGGCGCGGATTCAGTGGCGGGTGAAAAGGGCGCACCCCCCTCCCCCGTAAGCTGTGGTTTACTCAGGAAAAATTTCTAATAAAAATTCTGTTAAATATACTTGTAACATGATCAGCGACCACTGCATCAGCTGAACGCATTTTTTCATCTCCACGGCGGATAAAAACAATGGATGAAATCAAGGATATCGAAAGATCGATTAAATGGACTGTCTTTATTATATGCTCATCGTGGTATTATAATAAACTCTGAGGGTGTGATTGATGTATTTGCAAAATCCAATTAACGACTAGATTTTGTAATTTAGATTTAATGATTATTTATATTTTTTATTTTTTAAATATTTGTGATCAGTTTTAAGTTTACTATTTGGTATTTATAAATTAATTACGATGTTGTATTTCATAAAAATATTTCGTATAAGTTATTTTTGAACACACACACATACACAAACGCACTTTATTTTTGAATGTGCAATATTCGCCACCTCCCCTAATATAAATTTGAATCCGCACCTGGCCGAGCATATGTATATATATAAAGACATTTTGCCCTGCACATCATACGATTACACAACATTATACCTGCAATATTATAGTATATATTATTTTCAAATTTACCAAATACATATAATTGATTTACATTTTCGGTAATTAGCCTAATTGTTGTATAATAAAAATATCGACTAGGATAGGAAAGTTAAACAATTAAATCAATATAAAAATAAATACGTGAATTTTAAAAAAATTCGAATATTTTTTTATACAAGTATAAATTGTAAGACAATGTAGCGATCGCCCGTAGACTCTTGTTAAATTTTTTTATTAGTATCGTTTTATAATTCTAACTCTTATCTATGATACTATAGAAAGACAATTTAAAATGGAGTTTTAGCTATGGGATTTTTCGGTGTATCGCAAACGATTTCCAATAAAACGTTTTGGAAAATATTTTATTATTCGATGCGACAAAATGAGGATTAAAGTTTTTTTGATTAAGATGGCCCCCCCCCCGTAAATAAGTTCTGGATCCGCGCCTGGGACCCGGTAGGAACGCAGGAAAAAATTTGGGGGTTTTGAAAAAAATACCAATACGAGTAAATAATATTCGTCTAAATTTGAAAGTTTTATTAATGATTATTATATTAAGATATCCATTATTCGAGGTAATCTGGCCATTATATCAATAACTTCTTCGCATGTAACCTAAACGTCTCTATACAAGTTAAATAATAAATAATTTAAAGTCGTTGGAACGGTGATTGTATTTTTCGGCTTAAAGAACTTTATAATCGATTCAGAACTTATTTTAAAAAACATTCCAAACGTGTATAATACACAATAGTTGAAGATATAACGATTAAATAATACGCAGTTCAGTAATTTACACGTATATCATGTCGTAAATCGCAACGATCAAACAACGATTGAATACGATGTTAGTAATGGAATAAATGTAATGTACATAAAGTGAATTATATTCAATAACAAATAACAAACAGATAATAAATATTTCCGAAAATTTCAAATTTCAAACGTTAATAATTCTTCTTCTCTCACGCCTTTATCCCGCAGTCCTCATATTACACCCAACCGCATCCAACCACTTCTTCTTCGGTCTTCCTCTTCCTCTTCTTCCTTCAATGTTCATTTCCATAACTATTCATATAGCCTCCGAATTTTCTCTCCTCTTATCATGACCAAACCATGTAAGTCTATTCTCTCTCATCTTATCCACGATTGACGCTACTCCTATGCTTCCTCTTACTTATTCATTCCTTATCCTATCCACTCATCCATCGAAGCATTCTCATCTCTGCTACACTCATTCTCTGTTATATTTTCTTGTCAACTGCCCAACACTCTGAACCATACAACATAGGTGGTCTCACTACACTCTTATAGAACTTACCTTTCAGCCTCATTGGAATTTTCTAATTGCACAAAACACCAGACGCTTCTCTCCACTTGATCCACCCGCATTTAATCCTATGTTTCACATCCTCGTCAAAACCGCACTCTATATACTCTGTCTTACTTTTACTAATCCTCAACCCCTTTCCTCCAAGAACTAATCTCCACACATCAAGCTTTTGGTTAACTTCTTCCCTATTTCCTCCTACCAAAACTATATCATCAGCAAACATCATGCATCATGGTACCTCCCCTTGTATCTCTTTTGTATCTTCATCCATTATTACAGAAAACAAATACGGGCTCAACGCAGATCCTTGGTGCACCCCTACTCTTACCCTAAAATCCTCTGTTCCTTTCGCACATACTTTTGACACTGTTACATGACCCATCATATATATCCTTGGGACTCCTTTTCTCATTAACGCACACTTTAAAACTTCTCTCGACACTCTGTTAATACGTAAATAATAGTAAATGTTTATTGGTCGTATTACTCTCATGTAAAGTAATTAAAAATTACGTACATATTTTATATATCATCCTTAATTTCCGGTGGGGGGGAGGTTGACCTCAAACCCTCCCCTTGTACTTGATGATCACACAGGAGTTTCAAAGACACAATAATGAATCAGCAAAACTCTTTCGAAGACCAGATATTATAAAAGATATCGCAAACAGAATGGTGATGTGGGCGCAGGACATGCGTGACGCAAACAAGGGTCATTATTATGAACAACTTTTGTGGAGAATCTGATCGGTATGCGACCATTAGGAAGACCATGTAAAAAGAGATCTTGGAAAAATGGAACTGTTCTCACAATGGAGGTCAGCAGCAGAACACGGAAATGTATCTTATATATAATATACAAAGTACGGTCTCGACGACCGGAACCTATTGCAGAGGAAGAAGAGATACGTGTAAAAATCAACCGGAATATTATAGATTTTTAACACCGAAAAGATATTTTTTTTATTTATCTATATTTATTTCTATGCAAAGAAACTATAGAAAGTATTATAAAATTGGTTGTGTAACAAGTGAAATTACTGAATTTGGCCATAAATCATACACTTGAAATGTTAATTATTAATTTAAAAAATAAATAAATAGGTATTTATCCAAGTTGATTTTTATTTACTTTGGAATATGCGTAAGAAAATGATGGTGTATTCGAATTTCAACTCTTTAATACCAAAAATTGCTCATGCTATAAATTTAAATAGCAACAAATTATTAATTTACGTAAAAGCATTCCATTTCACCCAAAAATATGAATATTAATCGATTAAAAAAAAATTGTGACAAAACCGATTTTTGAAAAATGATCTGTATTGTTAGAAGTACTTGTGCAATAGACCTATACAATTATCAATCCATTGATTTTAAAATTAAAAATCAAATTAATTGTTGATCATAAAAACCCAGAAATATTTACCCAAAAATTAATCGAAATTTTTTTAAAAAATGTTTTAAATATACATTCTTCGCTTCACTCAGAATTTAAAATAAGTCAAAAAATAACTCAAAGAAGTCAAGTTAAATTAATAATATGGCACACAGTTAAATTGGTCAATAGTTCACAAAAAAAAAAATTCAATTAGTTAAGTTTAAAATTAATATGTATACAATAATTATAAGGTAAAAAAATTGATTTATTTCTTACTACAAAAATTGGAATTTGAATGTAAAATTATTTCAGAGAAATAAAAAAGTAATAAATTGACTGCTTATTAATTTTCAGTGTGTAAATAAAGTATACCCTTTAAGTTATAAATTTTTAATTTTTACTAGACACGAAGTATAAAAATAATTACAATATACAAAACATTTAAGTATCTTAGTCACTGTGTTATCTCATTTTTTTTATTAGTTGGAAAATTAAAAAAAAATATATATATATATATATTACTAACTTTTAAGTTAACTTATAATAAACGAAATAAAATTGAATACAGTATTATTATTTAGCAAAAAGCAAATTATTAAAAAAAATAGTGCACATCGATACAAATGTTGGTCAGCATAAATACATTTCCTGCAATTCCTATAATATGCTTAAACTATCTTGAATGCGAAACAGACACATCGACGTTTGGCAGCTGAATGCATATATTAACACCCCCACAAACTGTCCATATGTTTAACAATCAATGATTGGTATACATAGATTGGATAGGTAATAAAATACTGTTTGTCTCGCGGGCCAAGAACCCTGTTAACAGTTTTAACAAATCTTTTTGTGATGTGCATTAAATCAATAAAAATATTGTGGAAATTAAAATATGATGTAAATCATGATTTACTTGAATACCAAAATAACATATACATACACTTATTAATAATACTGAATTTAAAAATTTGGAAAGTCTGTTAGTACGTTTAATTTATTTTAGCATAACAATGAGTGTACAAAATTGTTTTTAAATAATTATAAACCACTATTGTAATACAATTTACAAAATCATTATCCATACAATTATATTACTTTTCGTTTGATAAAAAATTAAATTAAGAATTAAGACAAACTATCGTACATTCTTTAACGATTCTTTAATCAAGTTTATGGCATTGAAATCTTCTTTGACTACAGACTGCATTTCGGAAATCATTGTTTGTTGAAGTTCCAAAAACTGTTAAAACCATACAATTAATTACAACATTTGTAAACACTTTATATAAATTAACTATAATATATTCATGATTAGAAGGCAAATTGTTGTGAGCAACATTTTTATAATTCAAAATTAATTTTTTTGTTTATGCTGTTAATAACATTTTGTTGTTGTTATCATGTATGACTAATTTGCCAATAACACAAAATGTGTTGCATTTAACAATTACAATACTTGAAAACTATAATCATTGTTATAAGAAATAATTATTCATCACAATTTTTTCAAGTGTCAGTTTTCAAACTAAAACCATACTTTTTTCAAACTAAAATCTATTTATATTAATTAATTAATGATTATTATAAAAAAGCATTTTCTGAATCAAATACAGTGGTGGTATCGCTTAATACTATTTTATTATAAGATTGATTTAAACAATTTTATTTAACTTAAACAACTAGATTTTTAGCTTTCTCGAAAAATCTGTTGATTGTCACTTGCAACAATATGTCTTCAAACCATCAAATTATACATTTGAATAAACTTACATGTTTAATTTCTTCGGAAACCTGAGGTATACAACCTGAATTACCTTTAGAATCTTCTGATAACTCTGAATTTTTTAATCGAACAAGAGTAGCAATTTCTGTTAATTTTCCCTATAAAGTGATAATTTGGAAAAATGTAAACTTTAAGAAATAACGTAAACATAAAAACCATTTGTATACTTGAAATCTCAACGGTGAATTAATATCATTGTACAACACTTCTAATTGATTTTTTATTATTTCTTCTTCGGGCCTTAGAGCCATTCCTGCGTTTAAGATAACCATCTGACCCACTAATACTTTAACAATTCTGTGCGTTAATTGGTCCATTTTGTCAGTGTACTGTTCTAGCTTAGATTCGACTCTGGTTTTTTTCCTTGCTAATTCCGTTAACCTGTCCGCAATGCTGTTAAGTGTCAACTTATGTACCGTCACCTGTTCATTATGACATTTGTACTTCCAACATAACTCTGAAAATCCAATGATCGGCACTGGTATGAAAACTGTTGAATTTGGATTATCTACTTGGGCTTGTTTCCACACTCTTAAATCGATTCCTGAAAATAAATATTAAAAATGTATTCATAAAACGTTTACTCTAATGTTGTATATCTAAAATCACTACACTAGATTTGTTATTATCAGCAATTCAACAGGTAATGTTGCAAAATAACGACATGTAAAACTTAAATTATTGTGGAGATTAGGTTAAATTTCGAGTTCTAACACTTATCACCAAAATTAGTAAAGGAAAATATTTTAGAGGAATATATTGTTAAATATAACTATAGCTATACATATAAATAAAAAAAACCTAAAACACGATAGACAATATTTTATAAAAGAGATACAAATGACATGAAAATATTCTCTTCTTCAAATTCCTTATTTGGTGTTTAATCTAAAATTGTTATCTATATACTACATTTCAAGTTTTGCATAACATGATTTTACTGTACCGCCTATTAGAAGCAGATGATAAATGAGGGCATGTCATTTTCTTAGTTATATTATTTTAATTAGTCTAAATAATAGGAAAATAAGAAAAAGAAAAAAATATAAATTAACACTCTGTATTAATAAAAATAAATAAATTTTTTTATACATAAATAAATAAATATCTCTATATATAAAACAAAGCCAATGAATATTATAAAATAATATAAAAAATATATAGTTACTGTATAAAATTTGTTTACAACTGGTTTCGACTTAAAGCCATCATCAAGTATAAAGTGAAAAAGAAATACAACAAAAGTAAAAAATTTAAATTAACAATAATACATAGTCAGAATTATAATTATAACAATCAAAATACAGTCAAATAAAATAATAATAATAATAAATAATAAATAAAAGCAAAGAAATTGTGTATAACTTAAATTAAATTCTAAATGGACAATTATGGTTTATTGTTAATATTATTTAATATATATTGATATAAGATATTATTTTTAACCTCTTTATAAATATGAAATTCTTTCAAACCTGAATTTATATAAATATGAGTCATTATTTATATAAAAAGTAATAGTACAGTTGAATCCACTTAATAGAGACACCAGTTAAGAAGGACAACTGCTTAATCAGGACAATTCTTCAATAACGAAAACAAATGTATACTTATAGGGTAAATGTTCACCGCTTATCTGGGCTACGAATTCCGATAATTGGGGCATTTTTATCGAGTATATTAATAGTCCGACAATCGTGACCGACTCGTATAATCGATTATTAGATTAAATTTATGTTACATACATTTTATCTTATTGTATGTTCAAATGTGATGTGTGTTAAATGATGCATCAGTCATGTTTGTTGCATGCGGTAACGATGTCTCGTATACGTAAAGATTTATTGCTTGTGCAAAAATTAGAAATTCTCGACAAAATTAAATTACAGCCATCAGGCTGTAATACTCGTCGTCTTTCGGAAATTTTAGGAGTACCGAAATCAACAATCGCACGAATGCAACTTCAAGAACAGTTTTTGCGAGAACAAGCTCTTAGCCAAGTGACAACCCGGAAAAGGAAACGAGAGGGTAAGATTCAGATGTAGACGAGGCACTGACTCAATGGTTTACACTGGCTACTAGCTGAGACGTTCAAGTATCGAGTCCAATATTAAAAGCTAAATCCGAAGATCTTGCAAGGAAACTTGGTAACGACGAATTCAAAGCCACCGAAGGTTGGTTATCTAGGTGGAAAGTAAGACACAACATACAATTTAAGAGCACATGGCGAAAAAGCTAGTGCAAATTCAGATGGTGCTGATGAATGGAAACCTACAAAACTTTCACAGATTCTTGCAAAATTTTCTCTTAAAGATATTTATAATGCAGATGAAACAGGATTGTACTATCATGCAACCCCAGATGGTTCTCTGTGTTTTAAACACGAATCGATAGCTAAATCAAAAAAAGCTATGGGCAGAATAACTATACTGTGCTATGTGAACGTAAGTGGGACTGACAAAAAAAGCTTTTAGTGATAGAAAAAAGTAAAAAACTTCGTTGTTTTTAACAAATTTCTTTACCAAAATTACCAGTTGAGTATCACACAAATAAAAAGGCATGTATGACTTCGGCCATTTTCATTAAATGTTTGCAACGTTGAGATAGGGAGTTGGACAAAACAAAAAAGACTATATGCCTCGTCTTAGACAACTGTACTGCCCGTCCTAATGTATCTTTGACTTGTATCAGGCTTGAATTTTCACCTCCTAATACAACGTCACTAATTCAGCCTTTAGATATGGGTGTTATTTAAAATTTTAAAGTTAAATATAGAGCAATTTCATTTTAGAAAAGATTGAAGACAATTCAATTCATTTCAGACAGCTGGATGAGTGATGTAAGCAGTCAGATGATAATAAATTGTTTTTGCAAGTGTGGTTTTTGGAAGAAAGTGATACCATCGATCAATAATTAGAACCAAATTCCGAAGAATATGATATCGTAAGAGTACTGAACAACATAGAATTTGAATATCTGGATTACAATGTGCAATACTATGGCCAAAATGAAAACGTTGATGATGCAATCATTCAATCCATACAAGATCAACATAATTTAGATGAAGACACAGACGAGGAACCAGATCCACCAATCTGACTACGGGAAGCAAAGAAATCTTTGGAAACATTGAGATTATTTTTTCTTCAACAAGGAAATGAGGGAAGCCCCATAAGAGCTTTGGATGCTTGTTCAGACTACATTCGTCAACAATCAATAATATTTAAGAAACAAAGTAATATTCATAATTCTTTTTAAATAAGATGAAATAATAACAAAATAAAAAAGTATAAAATCATGTTTTTCTTTTAGAATTATTAAATAATTTCTATAATTGTATGTAATTTGTAATAATAAAAATATAAAAATCAGTTTTTTAATAAATTTAAATGTTTGTTTTTTTATTTCGGATTATTGGGACAACCGCTTTATTGGGACAAAATAACATGCAACTGATGTGTCCCAATAAAGCGGATTTGACTGTATAATAATTTTCAAAAACATGTAAAATAAAATTAAAATTCGGATTAAGCTTTTTTTAATATTCTTTCAAAGATATGTTCTTTATATATAATTTGTAAATTCCTGGATGATTAAAATTGTTATAATTATTATTTTTCTAATTACATTGATATTAGTATTGAATGCAATTTTATTTAATATTTAACAAAATTTTTCTATAACTACATTACTTATTTGTTAAGGTTGATTAATATTTATTAGAATATGAATATTAGTCGCTGACAAATTAAAAGTTTGCAAATACTTCATAAAATCTAACTTAACTAAATCTAAACTTAATCCATAAAATATAATAATCTACATACCAGCAGGTGGATTTTCATAATATTCACGTAAATTGTCTTCAGTGAAACCTGCATAAGAAAATATATTTTCTACGCCCATAGTTGATAATTGTTGCTTCTGGGTTGGTTGCAATAAATAATTAACTACGTCATTATTAGAAATTCGTTTTGTACTTCCTACAAGAATACAATACATATTATCTAGTATTTCTTTATTGCATCAAAAAGTATCTATTGACCATACCATTTTGAAGTTTTTCTTCGATGTATATTAAAGCCATAGATTTACTTTCTGTATACCATTTTAATGTATCTAAATGTACACTTAAATTTGGTTTACTTCCCAAAACAGCAAACAAATTAGATATTAACTGTACTTCTTGTTTTCTAAAAAAAAAAAAAAAATAATGAATAAACTATGTTATTTATTTGTTTAATGATATATATATAAATGTATATAATTTAAACTTCCTACTCAACCAAATTAAAATTAATCTCAAGCAATTCTTTTCCATCTTACATATGGCATCTCAAAAAATACATACTCATAATCAGGAATTATTCAGGGGAGAGGGTTAAAAAATATGAGTAAATATAATTAAAAGAACACTATGTTTTATAGTAACAAACAATGATTTTTATATTTTTTAAGAATGCCGGTCAAAAAAAATACATAATACAACCCAAAAACTAGACATGTGTTTTTAAATTGTTAAATATTTGGTTATTCTCATACAGTATAGTTTTCAGTTGTCCATCATAGGCAAAACAATACAAAAATTACAAAAAACTACTCAATTTGACAATATGTAAAGTTAATTTTTGTTCAATAAATATGTAAATATATAATTTGTTAAATATATACGAGGTCTGTTCAAAACGTACCGGGACAAATATTATTACGACTAATCTAGACATGATAACGCTTTGAATTGTGAATATATATATTCTCCGTGTATTAGTGAACATTTTAAATAAAACTCGAAGTCGTTATCTCATCTCAGTTTAATTTTACACATAGTTGAATCGAGTCTGTTTCGTTTGGCGTTTTCTTCAGACATGTCGAAAACGCCAAACGAAACAAACTGACTCGATTCAACTATGTGTAAAATTAAACTGAGATGAGATAGCGACTTTGAGTTTTGTTTAAAATGTTCACTAATACACAGAGAATATATATATTCATAATTCAAAACGTTATCGTGTTTAGATTAGTCATAATAATATTTTGTCCCGGTACTTTTTGAATAGACCTCGTATTTAGACAAAATACTTTAAATATGAATTTATATCATATCCATAGTCATTTGTTTTATTTTAATAAAGTTAAGTTTAAGTATATGAATATGAATTCAGTTTTACAACTAAATTAATAATTAAATTGTATTAATTTAAATAATTAAATGCATTTTTGATAAATATTACAATTTGTGCTTTCACTTTTTATGAAATACTATATTTTCCAATCATCAAATTTATCACAAAAAAATGGTGGCACATAGGTGTCATTGATTAACATATTGAGTAAAATTGGATGATAGAAATCGAATTTATTTCATATATTTATGCATTCAGCAAACAAATAAAAATTATTCATTATTGAAAGTTTTAAAAAATCAACTAGCCAATAGAGGTTTCAACTTTTCAAATTCAATCCATGGCTATGCCACGAAATTACAATATTACAATATACAATTTTTTATTTATAATCACCTAATTTCGTCCATTTTTTTATTAATAATTATAGTTATAAGTGCATCTCTAGAAGATGATGTTGGTTTCACACTATATGTAATAGCTTTAAAGCGACAGAGTGGATTTTGAGGAGTATATTCAACAGGTGGAATATTCAATCCATAATAACCTTAAAAAAAATATATATATAATTTAATATTTTTATTTATAATTTAAAAACAATGCAACTAATAATAGTTTTGAATACTTTATACCTTTTCCGATGCCCCAACAAGCTTGCAACAAATTTATTTTACAAATAACCTGATCTCTTTCATCTCCAAACAATTTACAATTTACAATTGAATTAATTACTAAATCATTAGCGTTAAGAGGTTGTTGTTGCTGCTGCTGTTGTTGTTGTAGTTGCTGTTGAGTATTATCTAAAATCAATATAATATTAATATTAATAATAAATCAATTATAATATAAATTTAAAATATTCACTTTGAGCAAAAGACGTAGTTAAACTAAATGGTGATGCATTTGTAACTGTTGTACCAAATGGCTTTGCTCCAAATGACGAACTAAATCCTCCAAATGAAGGAGCTACAACACATTTATTTTTAATATAAATTGCATAAAACTATTTGAATTTCCTTTATTTGAACTAGAATATTTTTCATGCATTATTTACCAATTGATGTAGTAGGCTGTGATTGTCCTAATCCAGAAAAAATTGATTGTGATGACGATGATGGGGCAGCTGTTCCAAATCCAAAAGTTGGTGCTGAAGTTGTAGTAGTTCCAAATCCAAATGTTGGTGCTGTATTTGTAGTAGCTCCAAATCCAAATGTTGGTGCTGCAACACTTGTTGTAGGTACTCCAAAACCAAAAGAGTTACCTTGAGTACCAGATGTCGTTGAAGAACCAAATCCAAATGAAGGAGCAATAGATGCCGTAGTAGAACCAAACCCTTAAAAAATTACATAAAACATTTAAGCTTACTAATATATATTTAAAAACGCCTACTGTAAGGACACAAGTGAAGCTAGAGTTGCTAGTCCTGGAAAAAAACTCTTAACAAGTCAATGTGCCAAAAACTTTTATACCTTAAGTCTAGGTAAATAGAAAAAGAATATATTAAGATAAAATTTAAAAAAATTGAGTAAAGTGGAAATGCATATATTTAAAATAAATTGTTTTCAAAAGAAGCCACTGAATGTAAAAATTTGGTTGAGTGAAAAAAAGTAATTTAATAAATATATTTAGCAAAACAGTACAATACAAAGATACTGTATGACATACATGACCGTGTAAAAATATTCCGATACCGACCCTGTGAAGATCGGCAACATATTCCCATATTTATGTTCTCGATCCATATTACATTCACACAAATATTAACCCTACTACGAAAAGTATATTTCATTACAAATAAAATGTTCATAGGGAATGGCGGCATTAATAATGGTGGTCCATATTACAGTCTTTCAATTTAATTAATCTTTTTTTTACCTATACAAATTTACACAATGATCATACGTCGTCTTCCTGACGGTGGTGACCAAGGGAGAAATTATTAAGTCCGTTACTTAATGCTGAATTCTATATCAATTAAGAAGGGAAATAAAGAAAAAAAAAGAAAGAAATAGCATGTGTGTTAGAGACTTATGTGTTCACCTTCGAACAGTAGAACGTGAGAGTGGACATCCATGTGAACAATATTAGGTAATTATAATTTGTCACTTAAAACCAAAAAATACAGAATAATTATGAGAGTCAACTAAATAACATACAATTGATAACGATTATCACCGATAAGTCATAAGTATGTAAGCACAAATTGCAAAGTACAAAATACAGAACAACACATTAATATCGTGATTTGTATTTAATTATTATTAATAACTGTTTTATGATAGGTACCAAGTAGCGAATTTGTCTCCAATTTAGTACTAAATATATGGATTTATATATACTATAATACATGCATAATAAAAATTGTATTGCTAATATGTTAAGAACATTAAATTAATGTTTAAGTGTCGTTCATTACCAAAAGGACTGGCCGTTGTTTGAGTATTCATCCCGATGCCAAAACTAGTCGACGTCGGCGCGCCGAAACCAAAGCCGGTCATTGTTGAATTATTCAGATTTCCGTTCGAATGCTAAAGAACTTTTTTTAAAAATTCGATAATTGTAGAAACAACAAAACCGCAAGAATTTAACTGATAACCAAACTGTTAAAACTTCAATATTTTCATACACATTCTTTCGACGGTATGGAAAAGGAATAAAACGTAATAATTTTAAACGTCCACTTCTAAATAACGCACATATTGGATGTCGTCATCGACATAACTGTTATGAAAACCCTACAGAATACGTTATACGCACTGTTATCCGATAACCTAAAATTCGAAATTTATTATCACTACTAAACGCTTATCCATTATCATGTGGTGGACTCGGTCACCACAACCGATAAACACCGCGTACGCGGACAACGCATGCGCACAGTGCACCTTCCATGGTCGGTGCGGTGGTCGCGACGCACCGTTCCCGTGACGCCGCGCCGCGCCGCACGCGCACTTCTTTCTCTCGCGCGCCCGCCGTTTGACGAGAACTTTTCCCACGTCGTACGTACGTTTCGTTTTTTCTCCGAGTTTAGTTTTTTTTTGTTTAATTTTTACATTGCGTGTCATTTATTATTATTATTATTATTATTATTATTATTATTAATATTATTACTGTAATTATTTTTTATATTTTGTATTTTTACATTCGCACCTTCTGATTTCGTATTATACGTTTTTTGAATACCGAAACTTCGCGTACTATATAACATAAATATAGAACTATACCTATGTAAGTAATCTGTTTTTTTTTTAATACAATTCCCGATAGACATTAAAAATACAGTAGTTTTCGATTATATGCTTTGAGTTTACCAAGGGGTTGCATACATTTCAAATGAGAAACCCATCGGCGATCACTGGTATGCATGGCAGCTATGTAATTGGTATAGCACCTTCAGGCGCCATGATTTCAACATTGATCTAGAATGCCTCTTTTCTACCTACTCCGTTCGAATAGGATTTTGCCGTGCCTAATACACATCGACAATTATTCGTATTTCGCCAGAGTTGACGATTCTGCATTGTCGCGTCCTTGCCTGGTTATTGTATAACCGACGGCGGTGGACACATGGAAATTTGTCGAAATACGAAACTGTAGCGCACTTATATATAATGTCAAGCGACTAAAATTGTTTTTCTTTAACGTCAGTTAAAATTTTTTATTTACGCCGACGTACTTGCATATGATATTGTTATATATTTATATAATAACTGTATGATTTATGGGATACAAGTATTGCCATATGACTGACAAGCATCTATGTAAATTATTTCTAGTTGCAACATTTGGCAATATCAGTATTTTGCATCGGTCATTGTGTTAAAAACCTCTCAACATTGTAAATTTTCAAGTAGATGTACGAATGGTATCGTTTTTCCACGCAATGGATATTGTCAGGTCACGATAGGACGTGAGCAGATTTGCGCCCTCTATATGTTTGTTAACCAGTCAGGTATGTGGTTTTTTTTATGATCTGTGTTAACTTATCACACTCGGTATTTTGGTAATTATCCGATGACACGTCTACTAGCATGTTTGGTTGGTTACCTTAACGTCCTAGTTTCGATGTCCTTATTATTCATACAATAATATATACTAATTATCCAAGTATTTCATGTGCACGTCGACAGATACTCGTGTATCGACATTTTAAACGCTTAAAAAAAATTCATAAATTTATATCTTGTCGCTTGTCGTCGATGTATGTTGTTTGTAACTGACGACCGTTCGAATCGGACTTTGCTGTCCTTAATACACGTTCCCGGCTACCAGTGATTCACTGGAATTAGCGAATCAACATTGATGCACCCCCGCCTGGTAGTTGTACAACTCGAGGCGATGGACGCGTGCAATTTTGTCGAAAAAGATATCGTAGCATGCTTAAAAAAAAAAACTGGTGACTTATCGTTGACGTGTGTTTGTCTTACGCTTGTCGTTTTTTTTTTTGAAAACCGACGACCGTTCGAATCGGACCTTGCTGTCCGTAATACACGTCGACGACTACTAGTGTATCGCCGTCATTGGCGATTCGGCATTGCCGCACCCCCGCTTGGTTGTTGTACAACTCGAGGCGGTGGACGCGTGCAATTTTGTCGAAAACGATATCGTAGCATGCTTAAAAAAAAAAACTGGTGACTTATCGTTGACGTGTGTTTGTCTTACGCTTGTCGGTTTTTTTTTTGAAAACCGACGACCGTTTGAATTGGACCTTGCTGTCCGTAATACACGTCGACGACTACTCGTGTATCGCCGTCATTGACGATTCGGCATTGCCGCACCCTTGCCTGGTCATTGTACAACTCGAGGCGGTGGACGTGTCCAAATTTGACAAAATACGATGTTGTAGTTCTCCTATATATAACGTCAAGCAATAATATATAGTTATTTTTTTTTTAAACAGCGTGTAAATATTTTGTATTTATGTAGGCAAAAGTGCATATGAAATATTTATTTTATAATTATATTATCCGTTGGATACAAAAAGTATTTTTATATGTTTGACAAGCGTGTATGTGATTTTATTGTTTCGAGTTAATAAATTTGGCAATATCAGCATTGTGCATCGGGAAAATTTGTAAACAACTTCTCAACGTTGTTACTCATGGAGATGATCTACAAGACATATGGTTTCTCCGCGCAATGATTTTTGTCAGTTAGACGAAACGGATATGAGTGGTTTCGTATCATTACGATTGTTCACGATTCAGGTACAGTAGTGTACCAAACATTTTATAGAGTTAGAGCAGACTATTTATTTAACACACCTAATTCTTCCATGAAAACGACAAATACGTAAATAAAAAAAAAAATGAATACTTTTTTTAATTCATTCGGACTATTGTTTTTTAACAGAGAAGTTAATTTCTTTCTTTTAAATTCTAACCAATATGTCACTAATATGTCAAGTAATAATAATTTTTTCATAATCATTATCTACAAGATATCCTCTGACCACCATTTACCTACACAATTTGAACTAGGAACGGCCATTTTAAAATTGCATCTACGCCACGCTACAGATGTGTGAAGTTTAGTGTGAGGTATATGGTTTTTTTTGCGGTCAGTGTTGATTTACTACATTTGGTATTTTGGTAATTGTCCGACGATGCGTCTACGAGTGTGTTCGTACCGTCCCATAAACAATGTACGTGTTATTATATTATATATAATAATTTATTAACGCGTACATCGACTGTATATGTTATATTATGTACTTATAATCTTAAAACTTCCTGATCATGTTCACAGTTATTCTTGTTTCGCTGGAATTCTTGATGCAGAGTTGTCGCACTACCACCGGATTGTTGTACAGTTCGCCGTCGTGGTCGCGAGAACATTTGGACAAAAGACGTTATCGACGTGCTCTTTTATATTATGTCAAGCAACAAAATATTGTATTTTTTAATTTTTATTTTCGGCGGGGAAAATTGTTGTATTTACGTAGTCGAAGGTGCATATGATATTTTTATATTAATTGTATGATCCGTGTGATCAAGATGGTATTGTCCTATTTCTGACAAGCATCTATGTTATAAGATTGTCGACGTGTGTTCGCTGCGCGCAAGTCCTTTTTTACCGTGCTTAATACACGTCATCGCAGTAGCATATATAAGTTTTTAAAAGAAGGGCTTTAGATAAAAAACGGTTAAATCCCAAGGTTTCCGTAAGGTATTCGGATCGTGGCCCGATTGCTTTCGCTTTCGGTCGACGGAAATTCAGCAGATTGCTGTCGGACACGTTTCGGTTTTCGAAAATGAGTTTTTTTTTGTCCTCTTGGACGTTAAGGCTAGGTTCACATGGACGCGTGTTTAGATATACGAGTTTCTCATACATCGTTCACTTGGCGCGCGTGTGCGCACGTATACGCGCGTCAATCGCGATAACGACGCAAGAATCTATTTCCGCGCGTGACACCGCGGATTTAAATTCCATGTATCATTATCGGAACGGCCAGTTGACACGCGCGTTTTGATGCGAACGATCGAATTTTGATAATAGTGTTTTTTTAAACATGGAAATTGAAATAGATACGTTAATTAACGAAATAGAAAAAAGGCCTACCATATGGGACATGACCACCCATGAGTATTTAAACCGAACTATAAAGAGAAGTTACGTTAGGATGAACCCAATATTTCCTTTCTTACTTTTGTCTGCGTCTCATCATCCGTCGGTGGACAACCCACAAACACACAGCATCACACACATACATCATCGATGCTAGTCTGAACTGTACTAAGTATTAACTAACTATATACAAATGTTTATTATTATTATTTATATATGTAACCTTTTGGTTGGAATTCTTCACCAAGAAATTGATCCCACACCATTTTTAATTGCCTGTAAGGTTCTCCTTAAAACAAATTATGACATTGTCTCTCGATTTATTAACGACAATCTGATGAATTTTTTTTTACAAAATTCAGAGTATCAGTATAAAGTGCTTCTCCTTGTAACAGACGCGGCACCTTATATGATAAAAATTGGACAAGCTTTGAAAACATTTTACCCAAACATGATCCATGTAACCTGTGTAGCCCACGGGTTAAATAGAGTATTAGAAAAAGTCCGCGAAATTTTTCCAGAAGTAAAAAAGCTGCTAAATAATGGGAAAAAAATATTGCTTAAATCACCGCACTAAGTAGAGATATATAAAAATACTATGGAAAGTGAACTACCAACGGAGCCTGTGATCACAAGGTGGGGAACATGGTTGGAAGCAGCTTTATTTTATGCGGAAAATTTTAATAAATTTAAAATGTTTATTAATGCATTGGATGAAGACGTACAGACTATCAAAAAATTGAAGAGAGTCATAAGTTCGGCGTCAATAATTTCTGATTTGACTTTCATAAAATCACATTTGTCAACTTTTCCCCAGGCATTAACCCAGTTAGAAACCCGAAATTTATCCCTCAATAAACAAATTGAAATATTTGAAACTATAGGAGAAAGCCTTAAAAAAATTAATAACGAGAAAGGACAAATTATGGCTCACAAATTTAACTCCGTTGTGGAAAAAAACACAGGTTACGCTCTCATAAAAAAATACAACGACTGCATAAATGGTACGAAAAATATAAATGTTGAACAACAGCCTGCAATCGTCGGTTGCTACAAAATGAGTCCTATCACTTCTGTTGAAGTAGAACGAACATTTTCCAAATTAAAAGACATATTGAGTGATAGAAGGCACAATTTTTATGCAAACAATTTTGAAATGAATAACATTGTAAATTTTAACTCAATAAAAAAATAAATTTTTTTTATATATGTATAATAGTTAAAATTAAAATTAAATAGCTTAACTCTGTTGGTATGGTTTTTTTTTATATATGTATATATTTTTATCAATCTTTTAATTATTAATTACTCATTAGTTTTTTTGCTAATCCTGTAATAGTGTAAAAAACTGTATAAATAAAGTATAATTTAAGGGTTTAAATCAATGTATTTTGAATGTTTACAAAATTTTGGTAAGTATTAAGTGATTTTAGGCAAAAAATACATTTTTGCACGATTTAGGCACTTAACTGCATGTTTTTGCAATTTTTAAGTTATAAACTGCCTTTTTTTAAATTTTTACTGCATGAAAATCCGGTCTCTA
>CM032339.1:41407189-41423132 GCA_019022885.1 Schlechtendalia chinensis
AAATTAATTTTAAAATTACTTACCTCCTTCCCTCTATTAAATTTTAAATCGTTGTATTCCTTCCGGTTGTTTGTTATTTGGCATGCTAGTTAACGCGCTATATACTAGTATACAATTTGCATATTATATTTGTAAATATTTTAAGTTTAACATATTTTATATTATATATATATAATATATTTATATATATATACGAAAATAAGACTACTTAAAAAGATTAAAACGTATACATTTCAAAAACAAAACAATTACGATTATATACGTATATGGTATATAATATAACATTAATTTTTGGATTTAATGGATCATATTGAATATATACAAAATTTGTTTAGGTGAAATTTTTTTCCGTGAGAGCAACATGGTGAGTTAGTTTTCCAAAAATATTCTATATATTTATATAATGTTCGTTTGATAATCGGTCTGATCGCCTACAATTTTTAATTAATTTTGACAAAACATTTTAAGTTCAATGACCTAACCTAACCTAACCTGGTATATTTTTGTTAGTGAATCAATAATGAGTTTTGAATGGTAATATAATATAATTTAATATCTATATATCAGGACGAGATTCGAAAAGTTAAAGAAATTGATTTTATGGAATAAGTGAGGAATTAGTTAATACATAGGTTATGAATCTTGCATCATTAATTTTGCTCGTACTATGACGGAACCAATGATATCTAATGGTCGAAAATCGTGACTATTACTGACAATATCTACGTTTCGTAATGGTTATCTAAAATTCGATATATTTATATTATATTGAAACATTTCTTGGTATTCTATATCATTTCATATATTTTCGTAGTGCTTTTTCCAATTTCAAGTATTTGCATGTGTCATTTTTCCTTATCTGGCTTATCAGAAAATAATATTGGATCGTTTGATGTTCATTTACGAAGTTTCAAACCGGCACTATTCAATAACAAAATTAGTTGGTTTTCGTAATAATATTGCGTCTTTACTAGTTGATGCTCCACCCAAGTAGTTTAATAATAGTTTGTGTAGTTTTTTAATGTGATACATACATCTGGGTATATGTTATATTTACTTTCAGCTAACTTATTTAAACACGCAGTGACTAGAAATGAGGCTGGTGTTGTACCGTAAGTCACTGTTTATAATTGGTAATAATTAATTAGCTGTTTCAGTTTCTTCACGCCATATTCTTTTTTGATATTTTCGGTGATATTCAATAATTCACATCTTGACGATACATTTTTGAAATATCAGCTGTAAGTGCATAATTACAAGTTCGAAACAAGATGAAATATAAATGAGTTCTTCTTGTACGCTTGGTCCTTTAAATAGACCATTATTGAAACTTAAACCAGTTGTAGTTTAGCATGAAAAAGGGTTGAAAAGGGACATTCTAAGCCAAGTTGTGCCATGGTACTATACATTTAATACGACCGCCGTCTTGCTGCTGCCTGGTGCTATACCTTTAACAGGGCCGTAATCGGTTACTACTGAAACCTGCGTTTAAAAACATGATATAACCCTTTATAATTTGCATAAATTTGCTTATTTTTTTAAAATTTAAACATATTTTTGCATAATCATTTTTTTTTAATTATAAGAAAACTGCAAAAAAAAATTTGGTATTTCCAGGGATGTAGTCGACCGCTAACTTTCCTCAAATGATGTTAACTAATCTCGTACGTATATATTCCGACTTGACTACCTCGACCCTTAGAAATATTCTTAATATCGATGTATATTTATTTGATGAAAATAATAATATTATTATCTGCAAAATGCGCATACGCTTCAACCGGGATCACGAAATATTTATGACCAGCCTGCTCCCCACTATAACCCCCATGTCATCTTGTTAACGATTCGTGTTTTGCTCATCTCGATTCCTACCATCCTGCTACCTATTTCATTCGGATTGCCACGAAATATTTTTACACAAACTAGTTATAAAACATTTTGTAAAGACAATTGTTGAAATAACAAAAAGAATTGAACATTTGTTTAAAACAATAATACCTATTATAATAACAGACGAGGAAAAAACGTGAACATGCGTAAAAAAAAACTGTTAATTTTTTCATATAATTTCGAACATGAAAAATTATAAAGTTGCCAGTCCACTGTCATCTGACTGGGATATTTATTCAAACTCTGCGTTATAATGTAATTCGAAATTGAAAACAACAATTTTCATCCAGTGTTTTATTCACAATTTTTCAAAGTAAAACTCACATTTTATGGTGCGTGATGTAGGCTACGATAGCAAGCAATAACACTAATACCAAACACTGAAGAGATGTTCATTTCGTTCTCAAAATTTTGTTAGTAATAGGTATATTATACAATTTATTGATACGTTAGATTTATGGCATCAAGTTTGGCAAATTTTGGCGTCAAACCTTATTTTTAAGGTAAAGCTTCAAATTTTCAAAAATGTTAAAAATATTTTTTAAAATTAATGATACTATTTGATTTTATTTGAAATCAGTTGTTTTGATGAAAACCCCCTTTCCCAGTTCGTCCCTTAAACAGTCGCCAGGCGTGTGTGTTTCGTTCGGACAACAAGCGTACATAACAAACAACTCTCCATGGTTTCCGTACGTATACGAATCACTAGGCTCGTGGAGTGACGGATTTTTCTCCATACAATAACCAGAATTAGCAACGTCATAATCACTAATTTTTTTCTCGAATCCAACTAGTACCTTTTTCAAAAACATTTTATTTCTTATACTTATCTTCATTACACTCAAAAACGTTGATTTACATTGTTGCTTTCTAGATTTCTTTTTTTTGTTTAAAAGTTTTTTGGTTTTTTTTAAACGTTTATAGTAGTGGCAGATGCAAATGCAGGTATATATTATGTATTTAATTACGGCGATCATTCCCTAATTTGTACGCGTAATTAATGTTTACACGACCATCCCTCTCGATTGTTTGTTGTCTGCTAGTGTGTTTTAAGACGACATTCTAAACCCGTGCACTTGCTTTCATAGTAAATAAGATTCCGCAAATGTGGCGCGTTATGAAAAAATCTGGGCAACACAAATAACGTTAAGTACGTCTCAGTCAGGTACTTGAAAAAGCATATAAATAATTTAGAAAAGTAGTACCGAAAAGAGGAGGGTTGTGGTCATTTTATAGTATAATATGTCTATTATTTGCATTCCTCCAATTTTGATTTGTCATTATTACGGACGGGAGATGATCGACGCACACATATATTAGTTGAAATTGAACACTAACGTTCTAAAACATGAAAAAAACATATTCTGGCAGGACGTTATTAGTGATTTTGCTTTCAAATTTGGTTATATATTAGGTTGTGTTAGGTTCCCCCCTATAGATAAGGTTGTGCTCGTTAAACGATTCGTACATCGTCGACCATCCAGGCTGATGGTGCGACTTGTCATGACGGGCAGCCATCGGGGTCATTCGCGTCGGATTCTCGATCGTGGACATGGTGATCGGCGACGGATACTTGGCAGTGAATATTGGCAGCGCTCTAAGCGTGAATAGATTGAAACACGTCTCCCGCTCTTACTCCCTGTGTTAGAATCGTTCTTTGGTAGATTTGCTTGGTACCGTGACACGGGAGTCGACATGATTGTCGGCTAGACCACAGGGGCCAGAGGTAATGAAATGTATCCGGAAGCTTAAAGCTGAGCGTAAATCGGACTGTGACCGGTGGACGATGAAACGTTATAGGAACAGTGATAGACGGAATGGAAGACAGATAGCCCGGACGTCATCCCTTGCGAACAGACACATGCTGAGGTTAGTACAGACTAACTCAAACCACTGTAGGTACTCCCAGGACCTGTTTTGTGTGTTCGTTGGGTACAGAGGGTATCCCGTGATTTACAAAAAAATTTAAAATCACCCTGTTGACTCTCACCAACTATATGATATGTTATAGTTATTAAAGTGAATTTTTAGCAATGCCAATGTTGAAGACTAATCTTGAAGTCCACGTTCACTGGAATTTGTTATGATGAATTATGATGAATATTTGTGTTTGGTTATACGTATATGTTTTATGGGTTAACGACTATTATTTCATATATTCTAATTCAGAAAGTTTATGTTGTTAAAGTTAAGAACGTGCGAGAAGTAAAAAACTTTGCGACAAATGAATGATTGTTTCCCCCATTATAAAATAAATGTTAATTCACCTCGTTTGAGATACATAGTTATAAAAAAACATTAATACGCGTTCAAACTTTCTTATTTCTAAATTAATGCGCGATCGATATTGAATTATTATTATTATTATTTTATTATTATTATTATAATTACCGCTTTATATTATATTTTATCCTAATAGAATATTCATTCAAATTCGATTTTGCCGGGAAAACATCGACAGAACACAGGACGTATATACCCTAATTTATACAACATAATAAAATATTAATATATACAAGTAGTTGTCCTGGTTTAGACTAAAAGACGATCGCATCCCAAAATATAAGTTGAAAAAAGGAAATATTATAATTTAATTTTTTAATGTATAAATAATTTAATTGATCATTCAAGACTATATAACTAATTTATAACAAATAACTAATTTAACAAATTTTAAAGACAAACATAAAATAATTGTACATATATAATAAGTCTAAATGGAATTGTATAATCGTATTGTAAGTACTTATAACAATAAAAAAAAAAGGATAATCTTGCATTTAATTGGTTTTCATAATTATACGCTAATACAAGCGATTTCCAACCCTGTATATACTTGTATAACTTTAAAGTTTAAATGCATACTAGATCTCAATATACTCCTTATACACCCACACATATGTATATATATTTAATATATATATATATATTTATTATATTATATTATTATTATATTATTATAAATTATAATATTTTAGGTATTATTAAAAATAAAATCAAAAAAATTGCAATTAAATGTTAATCTGGTCAATAATTAATAAAAAAAAATTAGTAAAATTCATAAATAATAATTTAAAATATTTAATAATAATCCAGGCAAGAAGAATGATTAGAAAACATCATTTATGATGTTTTCTTGTTGACGGAGTAAAAATCAACCAAGTAACATATTTAGGGCATACTAAAAATTTAATCACTACATGTTTGACAATGATATATAATTTTCTACCATCTGTTTTAATATAATCTATGACCCTACGATTGTTTCTTGTATTTATATATTCCATGTATTTTGTTCATTCATTTCATATATTCTCTAAATATATTTTTTTGTATAATTTTGGCCCACAAAGACCACAGGCACTAAAAACTAACTAGAGATGTTGGTAAATGAAGAGTAGGGGTTTGGGGTCTTAGTTATGAGCTATTTATTTTTTCCTCCAAATGCTTTTTATAGTTCAAGTAAATTACAAACACACAACACATTTTAAGGTTTAGCATGATCATCATTACTTTGAGAACAAGAGCGCAAGAAAACACGTCACGTAGAAATAATAAATTATACACGGGCAATTTACTGCTTGTTTAAAAATCGTTTATAACTTTATTAATGTAATATTAGAAATATTAAAAAATTAAAATTAAGTCATATAGAATTAATCTTTAGTAAAGTTATTTCTGTAATATTTATTTTTTCTTTTAATGAATGGTTAATAAATTTGAGAGGTGGCCCATTTTGTATTCATATGCCACGGACCCCAAACCAACATGACCTTAATCTGAGCTTAACTACCACCATATTCACCGTAACACATATAGATTCACTGCCACTGCGAGTATACTACTATAAACGCTCTAATCAGGGGCATATCTGTTATTAATCAGAAACAAATATCATCATAATAACCATAGGTGTAAAACTTAAAAAGTAAGAAGTAGAATATGTTACACAACAATAATGTTTACTATAATAAAAATTAAAAATCAGTTAAAAATTTTATAAGACATTTTAATTCAAAATTTTTATATAAAACTTAAATAAAACATATACAAAACATATAGTCAAATATTACAAATTAAACAAATACAAAACTTAGTTCAAAAAATTTAAAATTTTCATCTACTATCGCCAAAAATTGTTGGTACATCAATGATTTAATAAAAATAAAAATCCACTTGTAGGTGACATATAATTTCCATATTATTAACTATAAACAAAAAACTTTTATATATTGCAAAAATAATAAAATATATTAAATAAATGCTAAACTATTTAATTTATTATTATATGCTAATTATTATTGTCAGTAAGCGTATTGTTTTAAACCTACAATAAATTAATGTGTTGGTCATGCCCATTTTTATACATATATTTACAAAAAAAAATTATTTCAAAAGAATTCATATTTTAAATACTACGGGGTTTTTTAAAATTTTTTAATACATTTTATAATGGATTTTACACATATTTTAAATTTGAAAGTTTAGACAAAAAAGGATATTAAATTTCAAATTATTATCATTTGAAAAACTCATAAACATATTCATAAAGAGCAAACATAATAATGTGGAATTCATCAACCTTTTTTATATAAGAATTTAAAAAATTATATATAAAAAAAAATAAACTTTTGTGATTTTAAAATGTTATAAACTTATTTAAAAACTAGTCTTTAAATTTTTAAAACAATTAATATGAAAATATTTAGTATTACTAAAAAATTACCTAAAAATTTTTGCTGATACAACTTAAAACCTATTTATCTTCATTTATTTATTCATTCAATTTTCTTTGTTCGTTTATCCAAATATACATTTATGTATTCCCAAATACCACACACCAGTAACCTTTTAATAAAAATTGGAACAATTGGTCTGTAACACAAAAATATGGAAATCATAAAAAACTATATACTGTAGTTGCATTTTTAAAGTGTAAAAGTTTACAAAACATTACGGTACTATTAGGGCATTATTAATTTCCTTATGGAATAGGTCATAAATTATTAATAATACCATTTAAATCATTCATTTAATTTTAATAATGTGTTTAATATTGTAGATACCAGGGTTTTTTAGGAACCCATTGCTGTTTTTTTTATTTTCTCATAATTTATAAAACGTAAACAGTGTTTCTTTTCTTCAAAAATATCTATTAAAATCATTTTTTTGTTAATAGTCCAAACGCTTTTTTACGGTTAAATGAGATCAAATAACCATTGATCGTTACGCGTCATGACGCGGCTGAACAAATTTTCGTTTTTAAGTATTGGTTTTTTTTTCAAATATAACGGGGAACCAACGTTCGAAAAAGTTGATAATAGTAGTATAATACAATAATATATACCGATATTACAAACGTTAGATAAAATAATAACATACTTGACACGAATTTCTTAATTTTCCAAATTGTAACAAAATCTTGAGTTGAATTTTTCATAGAGAAGTGATTTGAAATTTGGAGCCTACTCGAATAGCGGTCAAAAATCTAAAATGTTAATTTATTAATAGTAAAATTTTGTTATAACATTTGAAGTGAGTGCGCGTTAGCTACACTTTCGTGTTTTTGTGTAAATTATGTACACAATATATTACTGTGGAATCCACAATTATTTTTTCGTCAATTATTCTATAATTTTCACTGACTAAGTATTTTAATATACAAAATATAAAACTTACAATTATAAAAACTTACGATAACAAAATATGACTTACAACTATTACCTTTAAACTACAATCTATATTTACCCAAAGTTTACGCCGGGATATAAGGAGTGGATCGGCGGGGTCAAGAATTAAAACTACCGTTGGCTATCGCGTTCCCCGTTCCCTATCAACCGTGGCGCAAAATACGCTGGCTTTGCCCAAGCCTACACCCCCGTGGAGTTGGATGGAAGATGGAATAAGAAATTCGGCCTCCAAATAGAGTGTTACGGATAGGAAGTGAGGGCACACCCAACATATAGTTGGCGATCTCGGGTCGGATGGACGAGAACAACTCCAAATAGAGGGTCACCGGGAAAGGGAATCGAGGGCACACCCAAATAGATGGCCCCAAAGGTTTTGAAGGGAACGGAAACAAACACCTCCAAAATAGAGGGTCGCGGCTCTGGACGGACGATGGCACTTCTTCCCGCGTGGTTGTTTCGCCCCCGGGTCTTCTTCGCCACGGCCTTGGGTCGATTCTCGGCGCGGTTATGGGTTTCCGTTCACCCGGGGTCGGTTAGGGTTGTTGCTGCGCGTGTATTATGGTTTCTCCGTTGGTTCAAGACTGCACTGTTTCGGCTGGAGTCGAAGTACTGCTGTCTTGATTGTGGATGATAACTGAATGACATTTCTTGCTTGCTTTTGCTTTGAAGAAATTCTGCTCTGTTCCAAGCCCTTGCTTTTATCAGAGTGGTTTGGTGGTTATAATGGATTTTTGGATGAAGGTTGTATTTTTTTGACTTCTTGTTTATGCGGATTTTTAAAATAAGATTTGGGCGATTTTCCTCTTCAGGACCGTTATGATTGATTTGTTTCTTTGCCAAATGTTTTTTGTTTGTGAGAGATGGTTGAGGTTCGAAAATTTTTGTTGTTTTTAGTTTGGAGTGTTAAGGATTGAGAGCGGTCATATGAGATGTTTTGTTTGTTGTTATCCTAATGGTTAAGGTTTTGATAACAAAGAAGGGTAGATTAGTTATTTGACGTAGAGTGGTGGAGTGGAATGCTTCGATTGTTGTTCCAACTTGTTTTCGAAATATTAGACGACCAAGTGGGCATGCGTATGTAGTAATCTTCGTCGAATTTATATGTTTTGTATATGTAAATTTTTGTAGCAAGTGAAAGTGGGTTTTTTATTGGAGATCATGGGAATGAGGAAGGAAACGAGTCGGCTCTGGCTTTGTTTAGTGTTTGTCTGAACGTTGTTTAGCGAAGTTTTATGTCGGTTGTCGATGTGGTTTCCGATGGTATTTGATGGGAGTTTGAACAGATTAATAGGGACATTTCGAATGTTTAATTTTGGATTTGTGTTGAGGAAGTTTGTTCGAGGAAATTTTTGGCAGTGTTTTTTGATGGATTTACGGAAAATCCTCCAAACTGGTCTAACCAGGGGAGGATGAGGTCGATTTGAAGTTGAAGTTTTTGGTTTGCTGCGTTGGTTAGTTCCCTCGACAGAATAAAGAAGAGTGTCGTCAGCAAACAGAGCAAGTTTGGAGTTCGGATGACAAGGAATATTCATTTATGTAAATCGCCCGGGGGGAAGAGATGAGGTGAGGAGACAGGATCCTTGGGGTACTACCGCTCTATCTATGTTTCTGCTAGAGGATAGGTTGGAGCCGACTTTAATTTGGAAATTTCTAGCGCAAAGAAAGGAATTGACGATTTTAATAAGTTGAGTTAGGAACGCCGCATTTGATGAAGTTTTGAAGATTAGGCCCGGGTGCCACACTTTGTCATATGCTTTTTGAAGTCTAAGGGGTTGCATGCTGTTTGCCTTCTCAAATTATATGAACATATAATGTCTTCTAAGGACGTTGGTCTCAGTTGTGTTGTGTTGTTAGATATGTTGTTCTCTAAAGCCGTTATTGTTCTGGTCTGATTTTGGGAGCAGTGTTAATTTTTAATCCTGGTGAGAATAAGGCGTTCAAAGACTTTACTTAATGTGTTGAGAAGTGAGATTGGGCGTTGATTTATAGGTGATTTGGGGGTTCTTTGACCGGTTTGGGTATCTTAACCACAATTTGCGGTTTTTCCAAATTCCTGGGGGGTAAGGATTCTAAGACGAGCGCAAACGTTTTATTATTTGGCCTATGATGGATATTAGTTTGGTTGCTGCAATGTTTTAGCGCTGAGTTGGTGATACTGACGGGAACCCGGGGCACTTCTGTTTGCAAGTTTTAACGATAGTATTTCGGACTTCAGCTGGAGTGAGGATAGAAATTGATTTCTGGTGGCGGTTTGAGTTATTGATGTAGGAAAAGTGTTGAGAAGATAAGGTCGTCTAGTGGTTTGGGGGGTGTTCGATACTCTGAATTTGCATAATTCCATTGAATCGGCGAATAATTCGGCTTTGGATTACCGCGTCGTAAACAATGGGAGCCGTTGCTGTCTTTGAGAGGATGTTGGGGGGGAGGGTTTGCGTATCAGTCGGTCTGTTAAGTTTTGAAGAACGCTGACCTTCCATTGTTACGATTTTTTTCAACTGAAGCCTGAGAAAGTTGGCACACCTTTCTTTATCTCTGTGTGAAAAGCAGTAAGGATCTGACTCGCGAATGTTTGGGAGTTAAGTTGAGTTTTAATGAGGGATCTCTGGTTCTCTGCCAGAGAGCTCTGAAGCCGACGTTTGAAGGTATTTCTAGTATTATGTTTCGAGGGGAGATCATGTTTCTGAGTATTTGGGCCGTGAGTGTCGAGGAGCAAGATTTTAGGGTTGCTGAAATAACATAGTTGTGAGGAAATGGATGGAGGTTTTCTTTCTTGAGGAGATGCCTGTTTTAGGAGGGGGAAAATGAAAGTAGATTCGTCGAGACCTCGGAATGTTTTCCCAATCTGTGGAAAAGTATGGGTTTTGGTGGGATTGCATAGTGATACTAGATGGTTTAAAAGTTTAATTAATGGAGAGTGGTCTGAAGAGTGACTTGACGGAAAGTTTTCTAGTTGGGAAGTTGAGTTGAACGTTTTCATAATGGCAATGTCTTGAATGATCGGGAGGTGATTTGGGTTATTGGGATTAGTGGGTTGGAGTTGTTGGAGATGTACGGAATGTAGAGTTTGTCGTCGAGATAGCGAGAGTGTTTTTTGCCGACGAGTTATTTATCCGGTACCTGTTCCAGGAGTGGTGCCTTGGCGTTTAGTGTCGCCGGTATGATGGTGTTATGTGAGGTGTCGAGGGGTAAAGGCGTCAAGATCAGTTGTTTGAAGAGAGGTGTTAGGTTTTTTGTATTACTGCAAACCAGTCTAAGTTCTTCGTTGCCCAATGGTATGTACAGAGGTGTTAGTCATAGATGAGGGTTTTTATTTTGAGGGATGTGTGATTGATAACGTCTATTGATGAGGTTGGCAGTTCCTCCAGATGGGAGGATGTCCTTTAGTTTGAGATTTGTTGGTGTAGTATGAATAGAAGTTGGGGGAGGTTGGTGAGCTTGATGGAATTTGTCAAGTGAGTTTCATTGAGAAAGTAGGAATATCAATTTTGGTTTCTGAGACGAACTTTTGAAAGTTCAGGGCGTCTTCCGAGAGACACCCTGGCAGTTTCCAGAACAAGATTTTTTGTGTTATGCATGATTATTGAGGAGAAAGAGGAAGATGGTGAGAAGAGTTATAAGAGCATCTTTTATTTCGTTTTTTCCCGGAGATGAGGTTTGGAATTAGTTCGGTTAATGTGTAATTACTTTTTTTGACGGTTTGGGAATGCATGGAGCGGGCCATTGGAAGTAGCTGATGCGTAAGATTTGGTGAGAAGGGGTCGGAGTGGAGTTGGGTTAATAGGAAGTAATGGCAAAGTATCGGTTGATGTCCGGGAACTGGCGAGGTTGGCTAGGTAAAAAACATGGTGTTTGGTCTAATTGGACGTCTCTTTGGGAATTTCTTGCAACGGAGCGGGGAATTTGGAGTAATTTGCCGTAGTGGGGGTTTCCTTCGCAGTTCACGCATTTTTGGATCCGCTTAGCGCATGTTTAGAACAATCTTTTGCCAGGGTGAGATCCGGGCGAATTTGACGCCTGCGGAGGTGCGATAGCCACTATAGAGGCTGGAGTGGCCAAATCGCTTGGCAGGGGAAAACATTGGGCGGGGGAATTTGCTCGATAGCTTTCGACTTTAACGGACATAAAGAACATCGAGTGTTCGTCGAAGATGAAGTTTATTAAGTGGGATTTGATGAAAGGATGACCATGTAAATTGGTTTTCTTTAGCAGAATTACCGAACTGACGGACTTGGATTTGACTTCGTACCCTTTATCTTTAAGTTCTTCGGTTATCTCGGTCTTCGGTTATGTCGGAAGTTAAACCCTTTAATTACACACCTTTGAGTGGACGGTCTTCACGGAGAGGGATGAGTGAAGAACCTCTGTGCCCGTTTTGTGGGGAAATATTTTTGTAAAATACGGAAAACTTCGGGAATCTATAGAAGTGATTTATACCGTGGGTGGCGTCATGACCAGAAAACGTGGATGGCCCTGCAAGGGTAGATAACGGTTAGTAATTTAGGTGCTACTTTTCGCCATTGCCAAGCTAGGGAGAAAACTTAGGAGGGATTTTTGGATGAAAGTGATTGGTCTAAATAGACTTTTAGGAATCGGATAAAGAGGTTGATCGGATGGATTTGGAGGAGACTGAGGGACAGGTGATGGGAGGACGGGAGGATCCAATGGACACTTCGGAAGAATTATCAGGTTCAGGTGGTAGAGAAGTGACATTAGATTTGATAGTGCTTACCGAGCTTGACGGGGATGAGGTTCATTTTTACGACCTTTTTTATTCGGCGAGTTTTGGCCCGACCGAGATTTTTCTTTTGACGCTTAGACAGGCTTGGACGCGGAATAAGCTGTTGCGAACACGCGAAAGACTGAGGCACGTACACTGCGGTCGTGGAACACGCATTGACGACGGCGGTCGATGGTGTACAACGTTTTGCGGGCAATGCGGCTGTTCTATACCGCGACAACGAGAACCGTCGGCTGGGGGAATGTCCTGAAAAGGACAGTTTTAGTGAGTGAATTAGTAGCGACAGTAGAGTCTAAGTAATCGAGACGCAATCTACGGCAGCGAACTGACCTGATGTACTAATGCGAATTGGTATGTAGGGACGAATCTTTCTTGTTTTTTTTTTTTTTTTTTCGTTTTTGGAGAGGGGGGGAGCGAGGATATCTATCATAGAAGACAACCATCCGTACATGAAAAAGTCAGCCGGCAGTTGGTAGTGCCGGAGGTTTTTTTCACCTTATGAAGTGGGCTGTCCTTACCGGCTAGAAAAAACTCCTCCCCAGGGGTTAACAATAAAATGTTGTACACCTAATGAAAAACGAAGAAAGAAGAGTGGGAAGAAAAGGAGAAAAGAGGTATATGCGAAGTAAATGGTGGCCATCACTAACTCATAGGGTTGAGCAGTGAGGCACTCGCGCGTAAGGCGAAGCTGGGAGGGTTAGCTACGAAGCTAATGTGAACATAAGAGAAAAAAAAAAAAAAAAAAAAAAATAAATACAATTAACAAATATACACAAAAAAATAAAAAAAAAAAAAAAAAAATAGCAACATACTTACGATTAATTAGACACACATTGCGTGTGGTCTACAATTCGTCATGTTGGCCAGAACAGAACTGAATGGGTGTTCATCCACTAAGGGAGCAGGGAACGGCGTAGCAGGGAACGGCGTCGGACCCCGTCGTACGACTTAGGGACGAAATTTCGCGGATGCCGCGATTGAAGAGTTAGTAGGTGCAAAACGACCGATTTGCGAAGTCTAGTAGTTGCGAAGATTGGAAGCGGAGCGGTTTGCAGAGGAGTTAAAATATGCGGATTTCCTTGATGATTGGGAGTTCCTAACGTACCAGGGTGATGTGGAGAAGAAGGATCTCAGTAGTCTCATAAAACAGCCATGAACGGGCCTTTGTGACGGTTTTCACCGGCCCCCGCTCCCCATACGGGGTGCGCGTAGTGCAGATGACCGTAGCGTTAGGTTGCAGCAGATACTTCTCACGATTGCTGAGAAGGCGCGAAGTTTTTGTCGCGGGTAACACGTCTTTGCTATTGAAAAAAGGCTTAAGTTGGAAATGAAGGGCCTCCGTAGGCCTTACCGCGTGTAATACTGATGTGCCTGCACCAGGGAGAGCCTGCGGTTCCGAGAGTGACGCCGAGATATATTTGGAGAAATAGCTCCAATCGATGGGGTGGCCATCGATTTACGATACCTTGATGGGGGGTGCGGTTTCTTTTTGAAAAGAACACCGCAACCGTTTTGGTCTTGTTAATGGCAATGCCGCCCAACTGTTATACCAGTCATTAAGATCTTGGAGATGGGTGTTCAGGAGATGGGTGCAGCGATCGATTTGAGCGGTCGTGCGGAGACGGCCACGTCGTCTGCGTAGATGAACGTGTTGATGCCTTCGCGTTGAGGAATGTCGTGCAGAAAATGTTAAAAAGGGCGGGGGAGAGTTTTGCACCCTGTGGACCCCAGCCGTGATGGGACGGGGATCTGAGAGGGAGTCACCAATTTTGACCCTGATGGATCGTCCGGAGAGGAGGACCTCACCGCGCCTATCAAGTAGGGGGGAAAGTTGAGGTGGGACATTTTGTATAGCAGACCGTCATGCCACACCCTGTCGAACGCCTGTTGAACGTCGAGGAGGACCATCGCGGTGTGGTGCCTCCTGTTTAGACTGTCGGCTAAGTGTTCAGTGACCCTGAGAAGTTGATGTACTGTGGAATGTTTGGGTCTGAAACCGTACTGAACGTCGGGGAGAATGTTGTTGGCATTAACGTGCTGGTTCACTCGAGTGAGCAGCACGCTTTCCACGACTTTGCTGATGGAAGACAGCAAGCTGATAGGTCTGTAACTGGAGGGGGAGCTGAGCGGTTTGCCTTGTTTGGGAAGACAGATAACAGTGGCCTCCTTCCAGGCGGCGGGAAAATGATTGAAGCGCATGACGGCGTTTTGCGATGTTGCTGATGGCCACGAGATGTTTCCCTGGAAGTGTTTTTAGCACGCTGTTTCGTATACCGTCTTTACCCGGGGCTTTACGGTTTTTTAGGGTGCGAATAATAGAAGAGATTTCTTCGGAGATGTAGGAGAGAATTCGGAGTCGTTAGGGAAGCTGATGGACCTCGCGTTCCACTTCGGCGTGGACCTCCTCTAACTCGATGAGGCTTCGGTTGGGTGAGCATTGGCCTGCAGGAAGTCGCGAAGATCTCTGCTTTGTCGGGGTCTAGTGAGTACGAGTTGTTTCTTGAATGAGGGGTGGGAGAGAAGGACGTTTGTGTCGAAGCTTCCTACTACATTCCAAACGCTGTTGGGATGAGATTCGGCTTCGGCGATAAATTTGTTGAAACTGTTTGTCACGGAATTCGGAGACTCGAGAAGTAACGATTCTTTGGATGGCGTTAAGTCGGGTTTTTATGTCGGGTGATCTATGTCTTTGCCAGAGCCTGCGTAGACGGTTTTTGTTGTCGGTACATTTCTTGGATCGGCCCTCGATTATATATGATTCTCGTTCTGAATCCGTCCCTCCGGTTGGTCGCCACTCCCACGTTCTGACGACCAAGAACCACACTCCTTTTACCTTTTCACTCAGTCTTATTTATATGTTTCTTCCACGTCTCTTCCGCTCCTTTATGTGGGCAGGATACCCCTGTACCTGCCGTCGTCAATATGCCCGTTACACATTTATGTTTTATTTATTACGTATATCATTTATTCCGATGTTATAATTTATATTATCGTTTATGGAAAAATGTATTATTGACTTTTCCTCGATATCCTGTATCTACTTTTTGTGAATTTATATAATTGCACTTTGGTACGTATGTCAACGTCATTATGTGAATTTGCAAGACTGTTGAACCCGCATGTGAAATAAGATAAACATAAAAAATTTGCTAAAATAAATTGCATTTTAATAGTAATATTTATATCCTATACAGTCCACTAATAACGTGAAGGTAACATTGGTCTTTCGGGCCGGATCGCAATTCGCAAAGATTTAATTAAATTGTATTTTTTGCATAAGTAATCTAAACATTTTTTTCTAAAAAATGCACTTATATTTATTTGTTGGTAACTCGAAAGATTACAATGCCATAACTATAGTTATAACTTCGTAATTTCACGTTAACAATTTAAAACAACTAATAAAAAATTATGCGAATATTGATAAGCTAGTATATAGTATCAGCTATCGAGTGCGGTTCTATCCAATGTTTGCACGGCGCTATGGATAGGCATTGAGCTACAGCTACGCGCTATGCGGATTTATCAGTTTGTCGATGTACGCGGCGTTCAAAGCAGTAGGGGCATAAAAATATTGTACACACATTGTGATTTTCTTACAGTTAAAGATTATCGATTATTT